>JAWNNV010000066.1:0-42188 GCA_035044485.1 Scaptomyza reducta
ATCACCCGTGTGGTTGGCGGGCAATAGAATATCCTCCACAGTATGTCACTGCTTGTCGTATGAGGCGACTAAAAGAGACACCTGGGTTTCCAGTCCCGTGCTTCCAGCTAAAACTGGTATCACCCGTGTGGTTGGCGGGCAATAGAATATCCTCCACAGTATGTCACTGCTTGTCGTATGAGGCGACTAAAAGAGACACCTGGGTTTCCAGTCCCGTGCTTCTAGCTAAAACTGGTACCTGGTGCCCTAAATCCGAGTCTGTCGGGACTGAAATAGGGAGGCCAACCGAGTCCTATAGTCGGTACCACGGGTTGAGTTAGCCCTCCAAGGCTGCTCATTGAGGTAGGCCCCCTTGTGGGAGTATCGTGGTGGTTGTGTTTTCGCTGGTAGTTCCAACCCTCACCAATTGGGTTGGTGTACACCCGACAAGTGTACATCATAAAACTGGTACCTTAACAGGGGCGTTAGTTTTGGCGCTTAATCCAAACTCGCTGTGCTATATCCTCGGATATATGAGCACCGTGGCTGTAATCCTTCATATGGAAAACGTCACGTTAAATAAACCCTATAGAGATATAGTTCGCATGTCCCTCAGTGGTCCATTTATTTGGAACCTCATGATGGACGTGCTTCTCCAGCGCTTGGAGCCTCTCTGCCCGCTCAGCGCGTATGCAGACGACTTGCTGCTAATCGTCGAGGGAAATTCACGCAGTGTCCTGGAAGCGAAAGGAACGCAACTCATGTCCATCGTAGGAGCGTGGGGGAGTGAGGTCGGTGTTGCTGTGTCCACCAGCAAATCGGCCACTATGCTGTTGAAGGGCAAGCTGTCACTAAGTAGGCCGCCGGTGGTACGGCTTGGTCAGACAAGCCTGCCATACGTCACGAAGTACAGATACCTGGGCATCACAGTCAGCGAGCGGTTGAATTTCAACCTGCATATCGCATCTTTACGCGATCGGCTGACTGGAGTGGTGGGCGCTTTGGCACGCGTTCTGCGGGTCGACTGGGGAGTCAGTCCCTGCGCCAAGCGGACCATCTATGCCGGACTCATGGTGCCTTGTGCACTGTTTGGTGCCTCAGTGTGGTACGACGTGGCGATGAGCCAAGTGACAGCAAAGAGCAAGTTGATGTCTTGTCAGAGGATGATCCTGTACGGATCTCTGCCAATCTGCCGCACAGTATCCACTGTTGCGATGCAGGTCCTTGCTGGAGCCCCCCCGCTTGACCTTGCTGCCATGCGCTTGGCAGTAAGGTTCAAGCTTAAACGCGACTACCCGTTGGAGGATGGCGACTGGCTGTTTGGCCGAGACCTATCCGGTCTCGACTGGAAGCAGAAGATGGCGCTGCTGGACGAATGCTTGTTGCGAGAGTGGCAGCTCAGGTGGGATGGTGCTGTACACGGTCGTGTTACACACCGATTCATCCCGGACGCAAGCTTCGTTTTCAGCCGGCGAGACTTTGCCTTTAGTCTGCGCGCCGGCTTTCTGTTGACTGGCCATGGGTCGCTGAATGCAAGTCTGCATGCGAGGAGAATCGGCGCCACGCCTGCATGTATATGCGGCGCGGCGTCTGAGGACTGGCTACACGTGCTATGTGTATGCCCGCTATATGCAGACTTGAGGAACCTCGATGGACTAGGAGTATATCTGGAGAATGGCGTCTGGAGAGTGTCGGAGGTGACGGAGTCCCTGGAGAGGATGCAGCGATTGATCCTCTTTGCAGATGCTGCATTTGCAAGGCGAGGTGTGTTGGCGGAACGTGGGCTTCCAGTCCCGGGCTAAATAGCCGAAACTGGTATCACCCGTGTGGTTGGCGGGCAGCAGAATATCCTCCACAGTATGTCACTGCTTGTCGTATGAGGCGACTAAAAGAGACACCTGGGTTTCCAGTCCCGTGCTTCTAGCTAAAACTGGTATCACCCGTGTGGTTGGCGGGCAATAGAATATCCTCCACAGTATGTCACTGCTTGTCGTATGAGGCGACTAAAAGAGACACCTGGGTTTCCAGTCCCGTGCTTCCAGCTAAAACTGGTATCACCCGTGTGGTTGGCGGGCAGAAGAATATCCTCCACAGTATGTCACTGCTTGTCGTATGAGGCGACTAAAAGAGACACCTGGGTTTCCAGTCCCGTGCTTCTAGCTAAAACTGGTACCTGGTGCCCTAAATCCGAGTCTGTCGGGACTGAAATAGGGAGGCCAACCGAGTCCTATAGTCGGTACCACGGGTTGAGTTAGCCCTCCAAGGCTGCTCATTGAGGTAGGCCCCCTTGTGGGAGTATCGTGGTGGTTGTGTTTTCGCTGGTAGTTCCAACCCTCACCAATTGGGTTGGTGTACACCCGACAAGTGTACATCATAAAACTGGTACCTTAACAGGGGCGTTAGTTTTGGCGCTTAATCCAAACTCGCTGTGCTATATCCTCGGATATATGAGCACCGTGGCTGTAATCCTTCATATGGAAAACGTCACGTTAAACAAGCCCTATAGAGATATAGTTCGCATGTCCCTATCTACTCAGTTTGATTTTGGTTGTCTTCGCGAGCAGACTTGTTTTTGTTAGCGCGCATCAAAATTGTGATTTCATTTTCGTTATCAGCATTGTTGTTTTCGTCGTTTTGCTTTCCGCTATCTTGTTGTTGACAATAACAAGATAAGAAAGATAACGGGGCACAATCTGTGTGAGTGCGCGTGTATTAGTGTGCACGTGTTTCTTAGCAAAGTTGAAAACCAAGTGGTTGCGAACTCCACTAAGTGGCGTTTTGCATCTTAGTGTGGACACGCACCAAGGCGTTTTAAAGCAGTGCTAGTAAGCAGTGCCACTGAATAGTAGGTGGCGCTTTTTTAAAAGCAGCACTAGATCACCGATAGGTGGCGCTTTTTTCAAAGCGTGCTTCGTGCACCTACGACTAGGTGGCGCTTGCTGAAACCAGTGCTAGCCAGTGCGTGCAAACCACCAATAGGTGGCGCCACTTTGGTTTTTTGGTTTTTTGCTGGTTTTTTGAAGAACGCGCGATGGATCTGCGCAGTCGCTCCATGAGCGACATGGGCGATCTGTCGGACGTCGCCGTGGGTAGTACGCGCAAGGCGCGTAAGCCCAGATCCAGGAGGGCGAGAGAGAGGCTCGCCGAGTCCTCTGACGATGGGATGGTGCGGTACGCCGCACTGGACGCCGCCGCCGTTGCTGCCACCATCACCGCCACAGCTGACACTGCCGCCGTCCCCTCGTCTGCCGCCACTGCTGATGCCCCCACCACTGCCCCCGCTGCCATCTGCCCTGCCGTCCCTACTGCCGCCCCCGCCAACGTCCCCGTTGCTGTACCCGCCAACGTCCCCTTGCTGTACCCGCCAACGTCCCCGTTGCTGTACCCGCCAACGTCCCCATCCCCGTCGCCGCTGATGCTGCCATGGCCCCTAGGCCGCTAACGGCCAACGCGCGCGCTTCACGGCCGCCGACTGCTGCGGGGGAAACGGAGTCCACGCTGCTTGAGCTCGCTGATATTCAGCGCGATGTTAAGGATGCGGTGCTGCACGCCAGGCTGGAGCCAGCTGTAGCTATGCGTATCTTCGACGCTGCCGCCAAGTACGACGCCCTTGTCGCCAAACTTGCGGTGCGTAGCGCTGTACTCGAGGGTCTGATGGCCTCCAGGAGGGAGGTAGCCCAGGCCACGCACCCCCAGCCGACCATGGTCTGCCCAGCGCCGACCGCCGCTGCGACTGCCCCAACTGCTGCCCCGAGAGCAAAGAAGGCAGTGGAGACATGGTCGGCTGTCGTCACCAGCCGCGACGCCAAATTGTCCGGCAAGGAAGTTGCTGAGAAGATTAGGAAGTGGCGCCTTCTCTTGGCGTTCGCGTTCATGAGGTGCGCGAACTGAAGCGTGGTGGCGCGGTCATTCGCACGCCATCAGTCAGCGAGCTGAAGCGAGTCGTGGGAAACGCCAAGTTCACGGAGGTGGGCTTGAGCGTTTCACGGAGCAAGGGACTGCCCCACAAAGTGAGCATAGTCGATGTCGACACCAGCATCTCGCCGGAGGTGTTTATGGAGGAGTTGTACGCGAACAACTTCAAGGAGGAGCTCTCCCCAGCCGCCTTTAAGAAAGCGGTACATCTGGAGACGAAGCCATGGTCCGTCACTGACGGCGTCGTATTAAACCTGACGCTTGAGGTGGACGAGCAGGCGCTGGCCATACTTGACAAGACCGGACGGGTCTACGTCAAGTGGTTCTCTTACCGATGCCGGCCGCTCGTCCGCACCTATGCTTGCCATAGGTGCGTCGGATTTGACCATAAGGTGTCGCAATGCCGCTTTAAGAGCGAGGTCTGTCGCCACTGTGGCCAGCCCGGCCACATCGCAGCGAAGTGCACTAGCCCGGTGGACTGCCGGAACTGCCGCTTTAAGGGGCTTCCTTCGGGGCATTACATGCTCTCGGAGGCGTGCCCTGTATACGGTGCAGTGCTAGCGAGGGTGCAAGCTAGACATTAATGTCTAGTTTCACCCAAGCGAATTGTGGCCGATGCCGAGCTGCCAACATCGAGCTCGGAGCCCGCATGCGGGAAGCTGGTCACGGCTTCGCTCTTGTGCAGGAGCCGTACGCCGACACGAAGGGGCGAATAACAGGCTTCCCAGCGGGAATGCGTGTTTTCGCCGATCGGCGTTCGAAGGCAGCAATCGTCGTGGACGACCCAGACGCCATATGCATGCCATTGGAGCCGCTCATCACCGACTTTGGAGTATGCGTGAGTGTCACTGGAAAACTTGGCTCGTTTTTCCTGACCTCAGTATACTGCCAATTTAACACAGACCTGGAGCCGTACCTTACGTACCTAGATGCGGTGCTACTACAGGCCAGTAGCATTCCGGTCATCTTCGGGCTCGACGCGAATGCAGTATCCCCCTTATGGTTCAGCAAGCTCTCTGAGCTTTCTCGGAGGCATCTGAACCATGAGCGTGGTGAGCTGCTGGTGGAGTGGATACTCGGAAGTCGAGCCGAGGTACTTAACGTACCCAGCGATGTGTACACGTTCGATAGTCGCAATGGGCAAAGCGACATCGACGTGACAATCGTCAGTGCAGCAGCGTCTATGTGGGCCGCATATGACTGGAGAGTGGACGAGTGGGACGTGAGTGATCACAACATTATTACTGTTGTGATCACGAGTGACCCCGAACGCGCAGTTGAGAGCTTTGCTCCTGTGCCGTCCTGGAACCTCAAAAATGCACGCTGGCGATTGTTTGGTGATGAAGTGGCAAGGCTTGCAGCCGAATTGCCGGAGGATCACGTAGAGGCGCCGTTGGATGTCCAAGTGTCCACACTGCGCGCGCTAGTGCAGGACGTGTGCGACAGGGTTCTTGGACGCAAATCTCCTAGAGCAGCGGGGAAAGTGGTCTGGTGGAATGCCGGCCTTAGTACCAAGCGCCAAGAGGTCAGGAGACTGAGGCGAAGGCTCCAGAATGCTCGTCGGCGTGGTCACGTCGACGATGCGCAGCGACTTGTTATTGAGCTGCGGATCTCCGCCAGCCAATACAAGAAGCTGATTCTGTCGGAGAAGGAGAAGGATTGGCGCCGCTTCGTGGGAGAGCACAGAGATGATCCATGGGGGCACGTCTACAAGATCTGCAGAGCCAAGAAGAAGAGCATCGAGTTTGGGTGTCTCCGGTCGAACGGTGAGCTGGTCGTAACATGGCACGACTGTGCGGGGGTGCTCCTCCGCAACTTTTTCCCTGTTGCGGAGTCGACTACACCCATTGCCGTCCCGGACGCTTCACCGCCACTGCTCGATGTCTCTGAGGTGGATGCATGTGTCGCCAGGTTGAAGAGCAGGCGCTCTCCCGGCATTGACGGCATCACCGGCACGATCTGCAAGGAGGTATGGCGCGCCATCCCTCAGCACCTCACAGCGTTGTTTTCCCGCTGTATGGAGCAAGGCTATTTTCCAACGGAGTGGAAACGCCCGAGAGTAGTTGCGCTACTCAAGGGGCCCGATAAGGACAGGAGCGATCCTAGTTCTTATCGTGGTATATGCCTACTGCCAGTCCTTGGCAAGGTGCTTGAGGGACTCATGGTAAGTCGGATGAAGGAAGTGCTACCAACCGGAAGCAGATGGCAATTCGGCTTTCGTCCAGGACTCTGCGTTGAGGACGCTTGGAGGCACGTGAAGAACACCGTCCGCGCCAGCGTGTCAAAGTACGTGCTTGGAATCTTCGTTGATTTCAAGGGCGCCTTTGATCACGTTGAGTGGAACCCGGTGCTCCAGCGACTCGTCGACGCGGGATGCCAAGAAGCCAGCTTGTGGAGAAGCTTCTTCTCTGGCAGGAGCGCAAGTATCGTCAGCAGGTATGGAGAGCACACTGTGCCGGTAACACGAGGTTGCCCACAAGGTTCCATCAGTGGTCCATTTATTTGGAACCTCATGATGGACGTGCTTCTCCAGCGCTTGGAGCCTCTCTGCCCGCTCAGCGCGTATGCAGACGACTTGCTGCTAATCGTCGAGGGAAATTCACGCAGTGTCCTGGAAGCGAAAGGAACGCAACTCATGTCCATCGTAGGAGCGTGGGGGAGTGAGGTCGGTGTTGCTGTGTCCACCAGCAAATCGGCCACTATGCTGTTGAAGGGCAAGCTGTCACTAAGTAGGCCGCCGGTGGTACGGCTTGGTCAGACAAGCCTGCCATACGTCACGAAGTACAGATACCTGGGCATCACAGTCAGCGAGCGGTTGAATTTCAACCTGCATATCGCATGTTTACGCGATCGGCTGACTGGAGTGGTGGGCGCTTTGGCACGCGTTCTGCGGGTCGACTGGGGAGTCAGTCCCTGCGCCAAGCGGACCATCTATGCCGGACTCATGGTGCCTTGTGCACTGTTTGGTGCCTCAGTGTGGTATGACGTGGCGATGAGCCAAGTGACAGCAAAGAGCAAGTTGATGTCTTGTCAGAGGATGATCCTGTACGGATCTCTGCCAATCTGCCGCACAGTATCCACTGTTGCGATGCAGGTCCTTGCTGGAGCCCCCCCGCTTGACCTTGCTGCCATGCGCTTGGCAGTAAGGTTCAAGCTCAAACGCGACTACCCGTTGGAGGATGGCGACTGGCTGTTTGGCCGAGACCTATCCGGTCTCGACTGGAAGCAGAAGATGGCGCTGCTGGACGAATGCTTGTTGCGAGAGTGGCAGCTCAGGTGGGATGGTGCTGTACACGGCCGTGTTACACACCGCTTCATCCCGGACGCAAGCTTCGTTTTCAGCCGGCGAGACTTTGCCTTTAGTCTGCGCGCCGGCTTTCTGTTGACTGGCCATGGGTCGCTGAATGCAAGTCTGCATGCGAGGAGAATCGGCGCCACGCCTGCATGTATATGCGGCGCGGCGTCTGAGGACTGGCTACACGTGCTATGTGTATGCCCGCTATATGCAGACTTGAGGAACCTCGATGGACTAGGAGTATATCTGGAGAATGGCGTCTGGAGAGTGTCGGAGGTGACGGAGTCCCTGGAGAGGATGCAGCGATTGATCCTCTTTGCAGATGCTGCATTTGCAAGGCGAGGTGTGTTGGCGGAACGTGGGCTTCCAGTCCCGGGCTAAATAGCCGAAACTGGTATCACCCGTGTGGTTGGCGGGCAACAGAATATCCTCCACAGTATGTCACTGCTTGTCGTATGAGGCGACTAAAAGAGACACCTGGGTTTCCAGTCCCGTGCTTCTAGCTAAAACTGGTATCACCCGTGTGGTTGGCGGGCAGAAGAATATCCTCCACAGTATGTCACTGCTTGTCGTATGAGGCGACTAAAAGAGACACCTGGGTTTCCAGTCCCGTGCTTCCAGCAAAAACTGGTATCACCCGTGTGGTTGGCGGGCAGAAGAATATCCTCCACAGTATGTCACTGCTTGTCGTATGAGGCGACTAAAAGAGACACCTGGGTTTCCAGTCCCGTGCTTCTAGCTAAAACTGGTACCTGGTGCCCTAAATCCGAGTCTGTCGGGACTGAAATAGGGAGGCCAACCGAGTCCTATAGTCGGTACCACGGGTTGAGTTAGCCCTCCAAGGCTGCTCATTGAGGTAGGCCCCCTTGTGGGAGTATCGTGGTGGTTGTGTTTTCGCTGGTAGTTCCAACCCTCACCAATTGGGTTGGTGTACACCCGACAAGTGTACATCATAAAACTGGTACCTTAACAGGGGCGTTAGTTTTGGCGCTTAATCCAAACTCGCTGTGCTATATCCTCGGATATATGAGCACCGTGGCTGTAATCCTTCATATGGAAAACGTCACGTTAAACAAGCCCTATAGAGATATAGTTCGCATGTCCCTATCTACTCAGTTTGATTTTGGTTGCCTTCGCGAGCAGACTTGTTTTTGTTAGCGCGCATCAAAATGGTGATTTCATTTTCGTTATCAGCGTTGTTGTTTTCGTCGTTATTGCTTTCCGCGATCTGTTGTTTGTAAAACAACAAGATAAGAAAGATAACGGGGCACAATCTGTGTGAGTGCACGTGTATTAGTGTGCACGTGTTTCTGTAAGCAAAGTTGAAAACCAAGTGGTTGCGAACTCCACTAAGTGGCGTTTTGCATCTTAGTGTGGACACGCACCAAGGCGTTTTTAAAGCAGTGTGAGTAAGCAGTGCCACTGAATAGTAGGTGGCGCTTTTTTAAAAGCAGCACTTGTTCACCGATAGGTGGCGCTTTTTTCAAAGCGTGCTTCGTGCACCTACGACTAGGTGGCGCTTGCTGAAACCAGTGCTAGCCAGTGCGTGCAAACCACCAATAGGTGGCGCCACTTTGGTTTTTGGTTTTTTGCTGTTTTTGACTGTTGATCGGAGAACGCGCGATGGATCTGCGCAGTCGCTCGTTGAGCGACATGGGCGATCTGTCGGACGTCGCCGTGGGTAGTACGCGCAAGGCGCGTAAGCCCAGATCCAGGAGGGCGAGAGAGAGGCTCGCCGAGTCCTCTGACGATGGGATGGTGCGGAAGTACGCCGCACTGGACGCCGCCGCCGTTGCTGCCACCATCACCGCCACAGCTGACACTGCCGCCGTCCCCTCGTCTGCCGCCACTGCTGATGCCCCCACCACTGCCCCCGCTGCCATCTGCCCTGCCGTCCCTACTGCCGCCCCCGCCAACGTCCCCGTTGCTGTACCCGCCAACGTCCCCTTTGCTGTACCCGCCAACGTCCCCGTTGCTGTACCCGCCAACGTCCCCATCCCCGTCGCCGCTGATGCTGCCATGGCCCCTAGGCCGCTAACGGCCAACGCGCGCGCTTCACGGCCGCCGACTGCTGCGGGGGAAACGGAGTCCACGCTGCTTGAGCTCGCTGATATTCAGCGCGATGTTAAGGATGCGGTGCTGCACGCCAGGCTGGAGCCAGCTGTAGCTATGCGTATCTTCGACGCTGCCGCCAAGTACGACGCCCTTGTCGCCAAACTTGCGGTGCGTAGCGCTGTACTCGAGGGTCTGATGGCCTCCAGGAGGGAGGTAGCCCAGGCCACGCACCCCCAGCCGACCATGGTCTGCCCAGCGCCGACCGCCGCTGCGACTGCCCCAACTGCTGCCCCGAGAGCAAAGAAGGCAGTGGAGACATGGTCGGCTGTCGTCACCAGCCGCGACGCCAAATTGTCCGGCAAGGAAGTTGCTGAGAAGATTATGAAGGAAGTGGCGCCTTCTCTTGGCGTTCGCGTTCACGAGGTGCGCGAACTGAAGCGTGGTGGCGCGGTCATTCGCACGCCATCAGTCAGCGAGCTGAAGCGAGTCGTGGGAAACGCCAAGTTCACGGAGGTGGGCTTGAGCGTTTCACGGAGCAAGGGACTGCCCCACAAAGTGAGCATAGTCGATGTCGACACCAGCATCTCGCCGGAGGTGTTTATGGAGGAGTTGTACGTGAACAACTTTAAGGAGGAGCTCTCCCCAGCCGCCTTTAAGAAAGCGGTACATCTGGAGACGAAGCCATGGTCCGTCACTGACGGCGTCGTATTAAACCTGACGCTTGAGGTGGACGAGCAGGCGCTGGCCATACTTGACAAGACCGGACGGGTCTACGTCAAGTGGTTCTCTTACCGATGCCGGCCGCTCGTCCGCACCTATGCTTGCCATAGGTGCGTCGGATTTGACCATAAGGTGTCGCAATGCCGCTTTAAGAGCGAGGTCTGTCGCCACTGTGGCCAGCCCGGCCACATCGCAGCGAAGTGCACTAGCCCGGTGGACTGCCGGAACTGCCGCTTTAAGGGGCTTCCTTCGGGGCATTACATGCTCTCGGAGGCGTGCCCTGTATACGGTGCAGTGCTAGCGAGGGTGCAAGCTAGACATTAATGTCTAGTTTCACCCAAGCGAATTGTGGCCGATGCCGAGCTGCCAACATCGAGCTCGGAGCCCGCATGCGGGAAGCTGGTCACGGCTTCGCTCTGGTGCAGGAGCCGTACGCCGACACGACGGGGCGAATAACAGGCTTCCCAGCGGGAATGCGTGTTTTCGCCGATCGGCGTTCGAAGGCAGCAATCGTCGTGGACGACCCAGACGCCATATGCATGCCATTGGAGCCGCTCATCACCGACTTTGGAGTATGCGTGAGTGTCACTGGAAAACTTGGCTCGTTTTTCCTGACCTCAGTATACTGCCAATTTAACACAGACCTGGAGCCGTACCTTACGTACCTAGATGCGGTGCTACTACAGGCCAGTAGCATTCCGGTCATCTTCGGGCTCGACGCGAATGCAGTATCCCCCTTATGGTTCAGCAAGCTCTCTGAGCTTTCTCGGAGGCATCTGAACCATGAGCGTGGTGAGCTGCTGGTGGAGTGGATACTCGGAAGTCGAGCCGAGGTACTTAACGTACCCAGCGATGTGTACACGTTCGATAGTCGCAATGGGCAAAGCGACATCGACGTGACAATCGTCAGTGCAGCAGCGTCTATGTGGGCCGCATATGACTGGAGAGTGGACGAGTGGGACGTGAGTGATCACAACATTATCACTGTTGTGATCACGAGTGACCCCGAACGCGCAGTTGAGAGCTTTGCTCCTGTGCCGTCCTGGAACCTCAGAAATGCACGCTGGCGATTGTTCGGTGATGAAGTGGCAAGGCTTGCAGCCGAATTGCCGGAGGATCACGTAGAGGCGCCGTTGGATGTCCAAGTGTCCACACTGCGCGCGCTAGTGCAGGACGTGTGCGACAGGGTTCTTGGACGCAAATCTCCTAGAGCAGCGGGGAAAGTGGTCTGGTGGAATGCCGGCCTTAGTACCAAGCGCCAAGAGGTCAGGAGACTGAGGCGAAGGCTCCAGAATGCTCGTCGGCGTGGTCACGTCGACGATGCGCAGCGACTTGTGATTGAGCTGCGGATCTCCGCCAGCCAATACAAGAAGCTGATTCTGTCGGAAAAGGAGAAGGATTGGCGCCGCTTCGTGGGAGAGCACAGAGATGATCCATGGGGGCACGTCTACAAGATCTGCAGAGCAAAGAAGAAGAGCATCGAGTTTGGGTGTCTCCGGTCAAACGGTGAGCTGGTCGTAACATGGCACGACTGTGCGGGGGTGCTCCTCCGCAACTTTTTCCCTGTTGCGGAGTCGACTACACCCATTGCCGTCCCGGACGCTTCACCGCCACTGCTCGATGTCTCTGAGGTGGATGCATGTGTCGCCAGGCTGAAGAGCAGGCGCTCTCCCGGCATTGACGGCATCACCGGCACGATCTGCAAGGAGGTATGGCGCGCCATCCCTCAGCACCTCACAGCGTTGTTTTCCCGCTGTATGGAGCAAGGCTATTTTCCAACGGAGTGGAAACGCCCGAGAGTAGTTGCGCTACTCAAGGGGCCCGATAAGGACAGGAGCGATCCTAGTTCTTATCGTGGTATATGCCTACTGCCAGTCCTTGGCAAGGTGCTTGAGGGACTCATGGTTAGTCGGATGAAGGAAGTGCTACCAACCGGAAGCAGATGGCAATTCGGCTTTCGTCCAGGACTCTGCGTTGAGGACGCTTGGAGGCACGTGAAGAACACCGTCCGCGCCAGCGTGTCAAAGTACGTGCTTGGAATCTTCGTTGATTTCAAGGGCGCCTTTGATCACGTTGAGTGGAACCCGGTGCTCCAGCGACTCGTCGACGCGGGATGCCAAGAAGCCAGCTTGTGGAGAAGCTTCTTCTCTGGCAGGAGCGCAAGTATCGTCAGCAGGTATGGAGAGCACACTGTGCCGGTAACACGAGGTTGCCCACAAGGTTCCATCAGTGGTCCATTTATTTGGAACCTCATGATGGACGTGCTTCTCCAGCGCTTGGAGCCTCTCTGCCCGCTCAGCGCGTATGCAGACGACTTGCTGCTAATCGTCGAGGGAAATTCACGCAGTGTCCTGGAAGCGAAAGGAACGCAACTCATGTCCATCGTAGGAGCGTGGGGGAGTGAGGTCGGTGTTGCTGTGTCCACCAGCAAATCGGCCACTATGCTGTTGAAGGGCAAGCTGTCACTAAGTAGGCCGCCGGTGGTACGGCTTGGTCAGACAAGCCTGCCATACGTCACGAAGTACAGATACCTGGGCATCACAGTCAGCGAGCGGTTGAATTTCAACCTGCATATCGCATCTTTACGCGATCGGCTGACTGGAGTGGTGGGCGCTTTGGCACGCGTTCTGCGGGTCGACTGGGGAGTCAGTCCCTGCGCCAAGCGGACCATCTATGCCGGACTCATGGTGCCTTGTGCACTGTTTGGTGCCTCAGTGTGGTATGACGTGGCGATGAGCCAAGTGACAGCAAAGAGCAAGTTGATGTCTTGTCAGAGGATGATCCTGTACGGATCTCTGCCAATCTGCCGCACAGTATCCACTGTTGCGATGCAGGTCCTTGCTGGAGCCCCCCCGCTTGACCTTGCTGCCATGCGCTTGGCAGTAAGGTTCAAGCTCAAACGCGACTACCCGTTGGAGGATGGCGACTGGCTGTTTGGCCGAGACCTATCCGGTCTCGACTGGAAGCAGAAGATGGCGCTGCTGGACGAATGCTTGTTGCGAGAGTGGCAGCTCAGGTGGGATGGTGCTGTACACGGCCGTGTTACACACCGCTTCATCCCGGACGCAAGCTTCGTTTTCAGCCGGCGAGACTTTGCCTTTAGTCTGCGCGCCGGCTTTCTGTTGACTGGCCATGGGTCGCTGAATGCAAGTCTGCATGCGAGGAGAATCGGCGCCACGCCTGCATGTATATGCGGCGCGGCGTCTGAGGACTGGCTACACGTGCTATGTGTATGCCCGCTATATGCAGACTTGAGGAACCTCGATGGACTAGGAGTATATCTGGAGAATGGCGTCTGGAGAGTGTCGGAGGTGACGGAGTCCCTGGAGAGGATGCAGCGATTGATCCTCTTTGCAGATGCTGCATTTGCAAGGCGAGGTGTGTTGGCGGAACGTGGGCTTCCAGTCCCGGGCTAAATAGCCGAAACTGGTATCACCCGTGTGGTTGGCGGGCAACAGAATATCCTCCACAGTATGTCACTGCTTGTCGTATGAGGCGACTAAAAGAGACACCTGGGTTTCCAGTCCCGTGCTTCTAGCTAAAACTGGTATCACCCGTGTGGTTGGCGGGCAATAGAATATCCTCCACAGTATGTCACTGCTTGTCGTATGAGGCGACTAAAAGAGACACCTGGGTTTCCAGTCCCGTGCTTCTACAACCCATACCCATAGTTAACTAATGTCAATTTAATTTAAGGAAAAAAAAATTATTAGAAAACAGAAGCTTTCATTTATTCAGAGAATTTGCAAGGATTGATTGTTTGCTTACTGGTTTGTGTTAAATTTGCTAATATAATCGAAGGCTTAATGATTTGCCTGAACGCTTCATCGGTTGCTTTAAAAAACAATGCTTGCTTTCTTTAGTTTCCGCAGACGGAGTGTTTTTTAAATCATGTTCTAAATTTTTAACTTGTTGTCACTTACTTTTCTAACACCGAATATGTACGTGCGTATTGAATGTTTACATGTAAACGAGAGAACATGCAGATACAGCAAAAACTCAATTGGAGAAATCTCTAATATAAGATACCCTGCACGCTACACTTAGCGCGTACAGTCAGTGCTTGCAAGTATGTGAGAGTGTGTACTCGAATACTGCTTTACTATTTTACGTTACTTTACTACTTAATTTACTTCATTTCAGTGGTCCATATCTCCGGTGTTTCTCAACCGATTTCAATAAATTTCATTCTTTCTTCTATAGTTTCAAATCCCTTTTAAAATTTTCCAAATTCAAGATTTTATTGTTATAGACCCCATACTTATATCGGAAACGGATGAGTTATCGAAAATTTGAACTTGCATAGGATCTAGGAGAGCGACGCGTTCATACATACATTGCTGTGTCGACTCGGCTGTAGATGCTGATCAAGAATGTATATTTTATTGGTTTGGAGATGCGCCCTTCTGTCTGTTACATACATTTGCATATTTTCAATGGTTTCATGGTATAAAAATGCCGAATTGATTTGTTTTTCAAGTTTATGTAGCTTTCAGTGGTTAGTGGTTTTATGTTAGTTTGTTTTGTGCACTTCTTTTAACGTTGATTTAAATGCCATTAGAAAAACACAAGCTTCCATGTTTAATATGTCTAAGGCTTAATGAATCGCTTGAACGCCTTTGTCGAGTTGCTCAACAAAACATTATTTTTTGCTTTAGTTTCCAGAGTGTTTTTTAACGCAAGTTCTAAATTTGTAACTTGTTTTCATTTAATTTTTACTGTTTGTGTGTATAGTAAACTGAATACTAAAAGGCGTCGCAACTAGCAGGTCCTTCGATTCGCATAGTAAATGCGATGATGGAGATTAGTGAATTGACTTGTATATCTTTGCTAAGACTCTAGAACACTGACTTTATTGAATACAAATGCATTCCTTATATACATAATTCTTAAGCGATAATGTTTGCTTAGGACAAGTCCGGCTATCTATAATTTGACCTAAACATACAAAAAGTTATCTATGCGTGTCTGTATCTGATGATTTAAATGAGTATTTTATTTATATGAACTTAAACGTTCTCCCGGCCGTTGAATCAGTGATCAACCATCATCTAAATCCTGTGTAAATCGTCTTGGGGATGCTGGTGGCACGGGTGTAGTGGCAGCCTCATTCCTTGTAGCTGTTGGATGTAAGGTCCAAAAGCGTTGCATAGGCAAGTAGCACAAAGACGAACATAAGCGGCGATATGATGATGTTGCACTGAACTTATTTGGTCGGGCAGCGTTTGTTTGTTGATTGCGTTCAATTTTATCTGCAAGTCATCCAGATCGTTATCTTCTTGTAGCTTGTTCTCTGACATGTTGAGTTTCGTTAAAGGACTTTGAATGGTGTTTGGCTCGATTATGTTGCCAAAATGCGCATAGCCTTAGGTACAGCTGAATACAACAAGTAAGTTCACTAGTTCATCAATAAAAGTTGATGTTGACTTTGTTCAAGCGCACCCTGATGAACCGCAAGAAAATATCCGGAATAGGATAAAAAACGCCCAGATCGCGCTCAGAGACAAAAAAATTCTTCTCGACAGAATAGGATTTTTGAGGTATATGAGAAAGTCTTGGTAAAATCCAATAAGAGTTTAGGGAAAGAGAAAGCTTTAGAAGTGAACCTGGGGACCTCGGTCCGCAATAAAGGAAGGTTTTTCGTATTTTAAATATTCCCTTTTTATACCCTTAACCCATTGAAAATGGGTAAAAAGGGTATAATGGATTTGTGCAAAAGTATGTAACAGGCTGAAGGAAGCATCTCCGACCCCATAAAGTATATATATTCTTGATCAGCATCAACAGCCGAGTCGATATAACCATGTCCGTCTGTCCGTCCGTCCGTCCGTCCGTCTGGCCGTCCGTATGTATGAACGCGTCGATCTCAGAGCCTATAAGAGCTAGAGACTCCAGATTTGGTACATAAGCTCGCCTAATCCCTAGGCAGTACAAGTTTGTTTTTAATTTTCGATAACTCTTCCCTTTTCCGATATACACATGTAATCGATAACAACAAAATCTTTAATTTGGAACTTTTTGATGCAGTTTGAAAGAATAGACTAAATAATGACAATCTGTGAAAATATTATTGAAATCGGTTGAGAAACACTGGAGATATGGAGTATTGAAGTTATGAAAGTATACACTATACGCGTATACATACACACACTCACACATACTTGCAAGCACTGACTGTATGCGTAAATTATAGGGTTAAGGGTATAGTCTAGTCGGGATTTCTCGACTAGAGCCTTCTTACTTGTTATACCCTGAACCCATTGAAAATGGGTAAAAAGGGTATAATGGTTTTGTGCAAAAGTATATAACAGCAGAAGGAAGCATCTCCCACCCCATAAAGTATATATATTCTTGATCAGCATAAACGGCCGAGCCATGTCTGTCTGTCCGTCCGGCCGTCCGTCCGGCCGTCCATCCGTCCGTCCATCTGTCCGTCCGTATGTATGAACGCGTCGACCTCAGAGACTATAAGAGCTAGAGACTCCAGATTTGGTAAATAAGCTCGCCTAATCCCTAGGCAGTACAAGTTTGTTTTAAATTTTCGATACTTCTTCCCGTTTCCGATATACACATGGAGTCGATAACAACAAATTCTGAGATTTCGAAAACTTTTTGATGCAGTTTCAAAGATAATGACAATCTGTTTATTTTATTAAAATCAGTTGATAAACACTAGAGATATGGAGTATTGAAGTTAAGAATGTATGCACTATACGCGTATACACACATATTTGCAAGCACTGACTGTATGCGTAAAGTATATGGTTCAGGGTATATTCTAGTCGGGATTTCTCGACTAGAGCCTTCTTACTTATTCATATTCGAATGTGTATGCGGAATGGTGGTGGTTCATCCTTGCAAGCATAAAATCTGTAATATTTCTCTCATCAATTTTGGACTCACTTTTCTAGTTCTAGGTCTTGGCCTCGTCGCACATTACTGACTACTCGCATGTCAGTTATATCCCCATCATCCTCGTCTGGCAGGAATTTTCCTATGTAAGACACTCAGCAAATCTGTCCGAGTACACGCGTATGATAGAAGAAAGATCAGCCAATCTATTTGACGTGTTTCAGCAATCACCCATGAGAAAATTACTAAGCGTGGACACTGATCATCTGCGAGATTTATTGGAGTCGTAAGGCGGGCACCACATTGTATCCAGGAGCTTAAACTTTCTGTGTTCCGTGCTGAAAGTCGTGGCAGGCATGCCGGATGCCAGTAAATTAGAGGGGATAAGATTTACAGACCTAAAGCTAATTAATTCAAGCAATAGACAGATAAAAATTAACACAAAAATTCACAATCAGATCAATTTAGTAACTGACAATGTCACTAAAATTCTCAAAGCAGCCAAAAACTCGCAAATTGACTCCGGTCATTTGTATAAAACGTTGCTGGCCAGGAATAGAATGCTAATGATGGAGTTGCAGAATTTAATGCTCGCCATAAAATTTAACGTTGTTAGTCCAAACATTTTAGATCACGCAGATCTCCAGCCTACTAACGTTCAGTATTTTATAATTAACTTTCCAAAAATTAAGTTCGCCTATAAAAAATAACTATCGTCCCCGTCGTTTCATATTGTAAATAAGAGACAATGTCATAGCCGAATGTGGAAAACAACCCATACCCATAGTTAACTAATGTCAATTTAATTTAAGGAAAAAAAAAATTATTAGAAAACAGAAGCTTTCATTTATTCAGAGAATTTGTGTTAAATTTGTTAATATAATCTAAGGCTTAATGATTTGCCTGAACGCTTCATCGGTTGCTTTAAAAAACAATGTTTGCTTACTTTAGTTTCCGCAGACGGAGTGTTTTTTAAATCATGTTCTAAATTTTTAACTTGTTGTCACTTACTTTTTTAACACCGAATATGTACGTGCGTATTGAATGTTTACATGTAAACGAGCGAATATGCAGATACAGCAAAAACCCAATTGGAGAAATCTGGAATAGAAGATACCCTGCACGCTAAACTTAGCGCGTACAGTCAGTGCTTGCAAGTATGTGAGAGTGTGTACTCGAATACTGCAATTTACGTTACTTAACTACTACTTTACTTCATTTCAGTGGACCATATCTCCGGTGTTTCTCAACCGATTTCAATAATTTCACAGATTTTCATTATTTCTTCTATAGTTTCAAATCCCTTTTAAAATTTTCCAAATTTAAGATTTTATTGTTGTAGACCCCATACTTATATCGGAAACGGATGAGTTGTCGAAAATTTGAACTTGCCTAGGATCTAGGTGAGCTTATGTTCCAAATCTGGAGTCTCTAGCTCTAATTTATAGTCTCTGAGATCGACGCGTTCATACATACAGACGGACATGGCTGTGTCGACTCGGCTGTAGATGCGGATCAAAAATATGTATATTTTATTGGTTCGGAGATGCGTCCTTCTGTCTGTTTCATACTTTTGCACAAATCCATTATACCCTTCTTACCCATTTTCTATGGTTTCATGGTATAAAAATGTCGAATTGATTTGTTTTTTAAGTTTATGTAGCTTTCAGTGGTTAGTGGTTTTATTTTAGTTTGTTTTGTGCACTTCTTTGACGTTGATTGAAATACCATTAGAAAAACACAAGCTTCCATTTGTGTTTAATTTGTCTAAGGCTTAATGATTCGAGTTGCTCAACATAACATTATTTTTTGCTATAGTTTACAGAGTGTTTTTTTTTTTTTTTGACGAAAGTACTAAATTTGTAACTTGTTTTCATTTAATTTTTACTGTTTGTGTGTATAGTAAACTGACTACTAAAAGGCGTCGGAACTAGCACTTTTAACTAGTTGGACTTACGGAGAGGAAGGTCCTTCGGTGCGCATAGTAAATGCGATGATGGAGATGAGTGAATAGACTTGTATATCTTTGCTAAGACTCTAGAACACTGACTTTATTGAATACAAATGCATGCCTTATATACAGAATTCTTAAACGATAATGTTTTGTTAGTTCTAGTTCGGCTATCTTTAATTTGACCTAAACATACAAAAGTTATCTATGCGTGTCTCAATGTTATCTTATTTACGACGCTGCCTGCGACACTATCTGCTAACTGCAGGCCGATCGGCAGATGTTCGAAAAATATTTTCTAAACACAACCCATGGATTGTGTGCATCTTGTGTGCTGTGTATCTGAGCTATCTGCAGCTTACGATAAATGTCTTATGATTTAAATGAGTGTTTTATTTATATGAACCTAAACATTTTCCCGACCGTTGAATCAGTGATTAACCATCATCTTAATCAAGTGTGAATCGTCTTGGGGATGCTGGTGGAACGGGTGTAGTAGCAGCCTCATTCCTTGTAGCTGTTGGATGTAAGGTCCAAAGCGTTGCTTCCGTAGTGCATAGGCAAGTAGCACAAAGACGGACATAAGCGGCGATATGATGATGTTGTATTGAACTTATTTGGTCGGGCAGCGTTTGTTTGTTGAGTGCGTTCAATTTTAGCTGCAAGTCATCCAGATCTTTATCTTCTTGTAGCTTGTTCTCTGACATGTTGAGTTTCGTTAAAGGTCTTTGAATGGTGTTTGGCTCGATTATGTTGCCAAAATGCGCATAGCCTTAGCTACAGCTGAATACAACAAGTCAGTTCACTAGTTCATCAATAAAAGATGATGTTGACTTTGTTCAAGCGCACCCTGATGAGCCGCAAGAAAATATCCGGAATAGGATAAAAAACGCCCAGATCGCGCTCAGAGACAAAAAAATTCTTCTCGACAGAATAGGATTTATGAGGTATATGAGAAAGTCTTGATAAAATCCAATAAGAGTTTAGGGAAAGAGAAAGCTTTAGAAGTGAACCTGGGGCCCACGGTCCTCAATAAAGGAAGGTTTTTCGTATTTTAAATATTCCCTTTTTATACCCTTAACCCATTGAAAATGGGTAAAAAGGGTATAATGGATTTGTGCAAAAGTATGTAACAGGCACAAGGAAGCATCTCCGACCCCATAAAGTATATATATTCTTGATGAGCATCAACAGCCGAGTCGATATAGCCATGGCCGTCTGTCCGTCTGTCCGTCCGTATGTATGAACGCGTCGATCTCAGAAGACTATATAGAGCTAGAGACTCCAGATTTGGTATATAAGCTCGCCTAATCCCTAGGCAGTACAAGTTTGTTTTAGATTTTCGATTGTAACTTTTTCCGTTTCCGATATACACATGGAATCGATAACAACAAAATCTTCAATTTAGAAAACTTTTTTATGCAGTTTGAAAGATTAGACTAAATAAAGACAATCTGTGAAAATTGTATTGAAATTGGTTGAGAGAAACACTGGAGATATGGAGTATTGAAGTTAAGAAGGTATGCACTATACGCGTATACATACACACACTCACACATACTTGCAAGCACTGACTGTATGCGTAAATTATAGGGTTAAGGGTATAGTCTAGTCGGGATTTCTCGACTAGAGCCTTCTTACTTTTTATACCCTGAACCAATTGAAAATGGGTAAAAAGGGTATAATGGTTTTGTGCAAAAGTATGTAACAGGCAGAAGGACGCATCTCCGACCCCATAAAGTATATATATTCTTCATCAGCATTAACGGCCGAGTCGATATAGCCATGTCTGTCTGTCCGTCCGGCCGTCCGTCCGTCCGTCCGTCCGGCCGTAATCCGTCCGTCTATCTGTCCGTCCGTATGTATGAACGCGTCGATCTCAGAGACTAAAGAGCTAGAGACTCCAGACTTGGTACATAAGCTCGCCTAATCCATAGGCAGTACAAGATTGTTTCAAATTTTCGATAACTTCTTCCCGTTTCCGATATACACATGTGAGTCGATAACAACAAAATCTTGAATTTCGGAAAACTTTTTGATGCAATTTCAAAGAATAGACGAAAAATGACACTGTTATTTTATTAAAATCAGTTGAGAAACACTAGAGATATGGAGTATTGAAGCTAAGAAAGTATGCACTATACGTGTATACACACATATTTACAAGCACTGACTGTATGCGTAAAGTATATGGTTCAGGGTATATTTAGTCGGGATTTCTCGACTAGAGCCTTCTTACTTATTCATATTCGAATGTGTATGCGGAATGGTGGTGGTTCATCCTTGCAAGCATAAAATCTGTAATATTTCTCTCATCAATTTTGGACTCACTTTTCTAGTTCTAGTTCTTGGCCTCGTCGCACATTACTGACTACTCGCATGTCAGTTATATCCCCATCATCCTCGTCTGGCAGGAATTTTCCTATGTAAGACACTCAGCAGATCTGTCCGAGTACACGCGTATGATAGAAGAAAGATCAGCCAATCTATTTGACGTGTTTCAGCAATCACCCATGAGAAAATTACTAAGCGTGGACACTGATCATCTGCGAGATTTATTGGAGGCGTAAGGCGGGCACCACATTGTATCCAGGAGCTTAAACTTTCTGTGTTCCGTGCTGAAAGTCGTGGCAGGCATGCCGGATGCCAGTAAATTAGAGGGGATTAGATTTACAGACCTAAAGCTAATTAATTCAAGCAATAGACAGATAAAAATTAACACAAAAATTCACAATCAGATCAATTTAGTAACTAACAATGTCACTAAACTTCTCAAAGCAGCCAAAAAACTCGCAAATTGACTCCGGTCATTTGTATAAAACGTTGCTGGACAGGAATAGAATGCTAATGATGGAGTTGCAGAATTTAATGCTCACCATAACGCTCGCAAAAATTAACGTTGTTAGTCCAAACATTTTAGATCACGCAGATCTCCAGCCTACTAACGTTCAGTATTTTATAATTAACTTTCCAAAAATTAAGTTCGCCTATAAAAAATAACTATCGTCCCCGTCGTCCTAGGAAATTTCATATTGCAAATAAGAGACAATGGCATAGCGGAATGTGGAAAACAACCCATGCCCATAGTTAACTAATGTCAATTTAATTTTAGGATTAGAATAAAATATAAATACAACATTAATTAACTTAACCGGATGTTATGTACCTGGCAGAGCCAACAATGTTGTGCAGCCGCTACGAATAAAATCAGCAGCTCCTATTACTTAAGTCAAAAAAACATCGACGTTCAGTTGAAATGGTAAACGTGACACCACGAGCACTTGCTCGGATGTCGTTACATAGCCGGCACACACAGCATATTTGCGTGGCCTCTATGAATCTAAACGCTGGGCCTAGCATTTCATGCGAGGCTTAGCATTTGATATTCTTTAAACTTCATTATTGTAAAATCGTATTTTCTAAATTCAGTCTAAAAATATACTTAAATAAATTCGGGCGTATCGCCGGTTAAATATCAAGTAAGAAGGCTCCAGTCGAGAAATCCCGACTACACTGTACCCTGAACCCTATCTCTTATGTATACATTCAGTGCTTGCAAGTATGTGTGAGTGTGTGTATATATACGCGTATGGTGCATACTTTCTTAACTTCAATACTCCATATCTCCAGTGTTTCTCAACCGATTTCAATAAAACAGATTGGCAACATTTAGTCTAATCTTTGAAACTGCATCATAAAGTTTCCAAATTCAAAATTTTGTTGTTATCGATCACATGTGTATATCGGAAACGGGAAGAGTTATCAAAAATTTACAACAAACTTGTACTGCGCGGGGACTAGGCGAGCTTATGTATCAAATCTGGAGTCTCTAACTCTTATAGTCTCTGAGATCGACGCGTTCATACATACGGACGGACAGACGGACATGGCTATATCGACTCGCCTGTTAATGCTGATCAAGAATATGTATACTTTATGGGGTCGGAGATGCTTCATTCTGCCTTTTACATACTTTTGCACAAAACCATTATACCCTTTTTACCCATTTCAAAGGGTTCAGGGTATAATAAAAAGTTATGTTTTTAGTTAGCTCAAATGCATTTCTCAATGCAGTAATTCATCAACTCAGTAACATACTGATACAATAAAATAAATGCATTTCATCAATGCAACAAATATCAACTCAGTGATATACTGATACAACTGCACTTCTGAGTGCAGAAACTTAATAATTTATACAACCAATCAATATCGAAGTTTGGAGTTAACTAAATAAGCGTCTGCAGTAATGCCATTTAAGAACTCAAAGTTTTAACCTTTTTTACCAAAAGGACAAGTGTTGATCTTTTTTATCGATAAACTTTCCCTAAAAAGTATTACAGTGCCAATTCTCCTTACTGGGCTAATTTTAGCTGGTTAGCGGTAAGTAAGGAGGTGCAAGGGCTGTTGCAAGTGTTTTTTGTAGCAAAGGTACTAGAGGCGTTTTTAAAAATTCGAAGGCAGCGCGTGTTTGCATTGAAAACCCATTATGGCTATCACAGGTACTAAAGGATCATATAAAGCAGGCCATATTTAATATATAACCGAACACAACTTAAAACTGAAAAACCCAGACCTTTTCAATGTCGATCAATCCTGTACAGTATTTAAGTTCCCTGCACAGCAGATGTGTACTTATTTTGCATCCGTATTATGCTGCACTCACCATTCAGATGCCTGCATGCCAACTAATTAACAGCATGTGTTGGGGCTATTACCTGGTAGTTGGGACACAATTATATATTATCCGGCTCGAATGACCGGCTTGTTCATTTTCTTTAGTTGTCCGCATCCAAACTCCAAGATATATTTCATATCAATGAATTAAAACATTTTCTGAGTTATATTAAACACTTTATTATTTATTATTGTGAGATTAACAAAATTTGCGTCCATTCGCTCTTAGGTCTGTGATCACAACTGATCGATTTGCTTTCTAGCTCTCGATAATAACAAAGTATCGATAGTTCACTTAAAGTTATTCAATACATCGAGTATGTTAGATACTAAATACATTCTTCGATTACATATTTATAACTAAACTTAAATTTATACATATCTTCATCAACATTCTCCTCCCAAGTATTGCATTCAGCAATACTTCATATTATTTTACTTGAAGTTTAATCAAGTTTGCAACTGATCTCTTATATATTCCTGTCTCTGTCTTAACATCTACTATTCTTATTTTGCCATTTTTTGCTGTATATGTTTTTGCAATTATGCCCTTTGTCCAGTAATTTCTCGGCAGATCAAATTCCAACAACACAACAACATCACCTTCTTTAATAGCATCCTCACCTTTTGACCACTTTCGACTACACAATAGGTATTGCCTGTACTCAAATTTCCACTTGCCCAAAAAAAGTCTGCTAATCTCTGAGAAGCCCTTCACATATTTAAATGAATTAAATCATTATCCGAACTGTCGGCATAAAACGAATCTCAAAAGTTTGGTCCTATTAAAATGTCGTTTGGTATGAGTGGCTCGGAATCTAATGCATTTGATGGAACATATAAAAGCGGTCGACTATTCATCATGAACTCGATCTCACAAAACAATGTCCTTAATACATATTCTTTTGGATATCGCTCCTTTAACATATGGGACAAAAAATTCTTAATCGACTGAATGAGTCTTTCCCATGCTCCTCCCATATGCGGACTCAATGGTGGATTGAAAGTTCATTTACAGTTCTTTGTCGTAAGAAATTGTGTAAATTCATTTGATGACCACTTTTTTATTACGTCTGTCCGTTGTCAGAATAGATTTCTTCGGGAAAACCTCTGCGACCATGCAAGACATGAATAAAGGCGTTAGCCGACAAATCTTCGGATATTTCAAGGTGCACGGCTCGGCTTGACATACAAGTGAAAATAACCCCGTATTTCTTAACATGATTACGATTGACCAAGACCTCTATTGGGCCGAAATAATCAATTCCTACTCTCAAGAAAGGTCTGTCACTTGGCCCCAATCTTGTAACGTTTGTTATTTTCATCATTAAAAGTTTTATCGCAATTTGTTCTTGACAAACTTGTCGCCTGCGATAAAATGCATAAATAACAGCTTTGATGCTGCAATGCTCTTTTTCTCTCAGTAGTGAGATTGCTTCCAGAGCTTAGGAGTTTAATCACTGCTAACTTCATACTCTCCAATGGAAAGCTCTGGAAAGAACGACTATAAAAAGTGCATGCGTATTAGATCGCTCTCTTCTTTTTGTTCAGTCTGCTAATTGTCACGCCGGACCGTCGAGTCGCGAGCTGAACAAATTTTAAAAACGTGATCGCAACGCACAAGTTGGTGCACCGAGAAAAAAAAAATGTTAAAAAAAAAAACGGAAATAAAACGATCGATCGCTAATAATAAAATACACTACAGTGCCAAATAAAACCATAATTAAGAACAAAAAACTATACGAAGTTATCGACCAGAACACGTGCACGACATGAGCTAATGGCCATGACCTATAAGTGACCTTAACCTTAAAGACACAACCACATCACCATGTGTTTGTCTACGCAGGTTTAGAAGTATCGGTCTATTATATTATTGGACCAAATCCCGTCCCGAATTTCGTTCAGTGCATCCCCGCACTCAATCGCAGTTCTGCCAAGAGCAAGCGCAATTTTCGTGCTCTTCGCCCTTGCATGGCCTGCTCAGTCCATAAAAGCCTCGGAGCAGCTTCTTTAGTTCGTATCCAAAGAGAAGGCAACAACCCAGGAAGATCAGCAGTTTAAAAAAATCATATATACAAAGACTTTAAGTTATAAGTATTTTTTTAAACAATGTATTAGTTTATAGAGGTTAATGGGTTAATACAGTTAATGAGTGCAGTGCAAAATTACATTAACAAAGAGAAAACGATCCCCTCTTCGCGAACAAAGGTAGCTCTCTCTTAATCTGTATGTAGAGCACATGTATATATATATATGTATATCTGCGTTCTCTGTATTCGATATGCAAAAGTATTAGACCACAGCTGATTAGAAAATGTGTAAAGTGACAAAAATAATTTAAAGTAACAAAAACAAACACAAAATTAACATCAAAAGCAACGATGGACTCTCTCGCTGGAAGGCCTTTCATCGTCGGAGCAGTACATATGTAAGTACATAAAAGCTATAAAAAAGCAACTCTCTTTTATTGGTTCTTTGACATGTTCTAATCACAGCTGTATATTTGTTGGTCACCTTGAATTAAATTACAATTAAAGCGATTAATTTTGTTAATAAAACTAATCGCAGAACAAATAAATAGTAAAAGAAAAAAAAAACAAAAAAAACAGTTTACTGACCCTTCCCTTATTTAATTTAAACGGGATCGTTTCCTTAACTGTTTTTGCAGCGCACACATGAAGTAAAGTGTAATCATAACCCAAATAGTTATTCAAATTATTGCTAGTAAAACGACATGTATTCATTAAAAGTATTATAGGCATACACTATTAAAATAAGTTAAAGTATTAATAGTGTTATTTGAAGTTGCCTTATTTTTAAATGTTAGATTAAATTTTTTTTTTAGCAATATGGAAAAGCTTGTTTTTTTATGATTATATATTCTTACCGAGAAATCTTTGTTAAATAAATTAAGCACCTATCATGAGTATAATGAAACGGAATTTGTTCTTATTCTATTTTTTCATTAATTCGAGTATGCACGACTAAATTGATTTAGTCCTATTGACATGGTAACATAACAGTAGTAACCTAATTGTTTTTGGGGACTTTAAAAACATCCCGCTAGTAAAGTCCATGGTTGGGTAGGGTATAGAATGCGGTTGTCAACCACCAACTTCAGACACTGCCAAAGCCAGTTAATAAGAGAAGTCACCCATTTTTTTTTTTAAGCATATCGGTCTGTGAGTTACAGCTCGTCTAGCTGCCTCGTTTTGTTTTCTTTTCTTTATTTTGTTGACGATATTTTGCGAATTTTTTTCTTTAGTTTCCGAAGGGATCCTTAATAAAATTTTGTAAGCAAGAGTCAAGGAATTAGCAAAACCCACCCCTCCCCGAAAGAGCTACGGTAATATAGGGTCCCACTCCGCTATACCTCCTTCGACTCACTGGACGAATGCGATTGACCAATCCGTTAACCTCTGGTCAGTACATGCAGACGTTGGCTAGATTCTGTACATTTTTGCGCCCAACGTGGAGCAAAGTCTACAGATAATTTTAGCAAAGATTACATAAATTTTTGGCGCCCGACAACGTGGGGCGTTTGTATCTCTTTTTAAACCAACTGTGTGGGACATCTGTCTATCTTTTTGAACCAACTGTGTGGAGCCTCGGTTTTTAGGTGAAGCCGTACATAAGTTTTTGGAACCAACTGTCGGTGGCCTCCTTTTTCGGTAAAGACCAGGAATTGTGTTTGGTTACATAATTTGTGGAGGTCAAGCTTAAGGCTGGGAGATAAAGTTTGAAGGCTTACGTTACAGAAAGATAGTAAAGTACACACCTGGTTTGTAAAGAGAGCATATATATTTTTTCTACTTTTTCCTAATCTATGGTGCTTATAGGATTCCTGATTTGAATTGCCACAGGCCGAAGCATCAGATTATGAAAAACATGACGTTATTTTTTTAGGCGTTTTGGATTCATATAATTAGATTCAGTTCGATTATCTGCCAAAAGCTTAAACTAATGGGTCATGTATGAGATAGAAAAGTCAAAACTATTGTTGCCACCTGATAGTTGTAGAGATGCTCACACAACCTTAGCTCAGATATTTTTTTTAATTTTTGGACACAAGCTGTGCTTGAAGTAGTAGAAGTTAGGAAATACTCTTCAAAGCTTTTTGGATTCTTGCATGTTTTGGCTCAGCTCAGACATCCTGCCAATTGCTAAAAAAAGAGCCTTTTTCTTGAATAGCACTTGTTAAACACAGTCAAAAGTCCAAAGTATATCGCTAGTAGGATCAAATTGGTTATTAGTCTATAAGGTTATAGGCAATGTTTAATTTAGGCTGGATCTGCACATCATGCGACAGTGTAATTGTACCGCTTTCTGGAAACACTGTTAAGAACTAAAAAGAGCTTTAACCATTTTATTTGATCTGAATAATTAGTTGAAATAGCCCAGTTAATAAATTGCTTCTTCTTATTTAAAACTGGCCGATTAAGCTACTACCGTGTATGTTTACCAAAAAATGTCATAAAAAGGTAAAATTAATAAAAAAAAAAAAATTAAATTTTTTTTTGGAGAAATGTTACCAAGACATTCGCCTGTACAAGCTCGACAGCCAAGTACTGATGTAGAACAAAACTGTTTAGTTTGTTCTCAAGTCTTAACGGATACAGAACCATGCTATGTTACACCTTGTAATCATGTGTACCATAGGCAATGCCTAGAGAGTCTGCTGACGACTCACAAAGACTCTCCAAGTTGTTTTCAGATCATTGAAACGAACCAGTTAAAACTAGTAGTAGGAAATTGTTCGCCAACGCGACAAACAGAAGATACAGGCATGCCGCAATCGCAAAATCGACGTACTGTCACGCGCAGCTTGGCAAGATCCCTAAATGAAGAACCAGCACAGACTCGTAACCTGCAAGGAGATGTGCAGAACAGTAGTAATAGTTATAATTCTGCTGCTGCTCAATCCAATTCTAAAAGGCGAGGGAGACCAAACGTATCTCGGCCCAATTATGTATCGAGAGAGCCAAGTATAGATTACTCTTTAATACAGAATATGATAGAGCAGACCGTTTCTCGTTTGGTATCCAGTCTAAATATAAACCAACGAAGTCAATCACCCATAAGAAATAACCGAGTACATTATAATGAGCCAATATCATCACCGAGTCAATCTTCAGTACCTAGCAGTCAAATTGCTAATATTATGCAAAAATGGAACTTAACTTTTGAGGGAACTGAGCAAGGCTTAACCGTAGAAGAATTTATTTATCGCGTTATATCACTAACTGATCAAACTTTAGAAAGTGATTTTCAAGGCTTGTGCAAGCACTTGCATATATTATTTGCAGGCAAAGCACGAGATTGGTTTTGGAGATATCATAAAGGAGTATCTCGTATTATCTGGTCTGATTTTTGTTTGTCCTTAAGACAACAGTATAAAGACTATACATCGGACTTTCTTAGCAAAGAACGTATTCGCGCACGAAAGCAAAAGTCAGGAGAAACGTTTGCAATGTTTTTCGATGCTGTGGCAGCACTGATGGATAACTCATCTGTCCAAATGGACGAAGACGAAATTCTAGAGATTCTTAAAAATAATCTCTTACCCGAAACGCGTCAACAGTTATTATATCAGCCAATCAGAACCATTAGCGAGTTGAGAAAACTAGTTCAAATGAAAGAAAATCTAACTCGTGAAATAGGTTCATGTGTAGAAAGTACAAAAGCAAAAGTACCCATATATCGTCGTACGGTACACGCAATAGAAATAAATGATCATCAATATAATAATCAAGAAGAAATTGAAAGTGAAATTGCAGCAGTTCGCGCTTCACACGCAAAGCTCGTGTGTTGGAATTGTGATGTCATAGGACACGCGTGGCAAGACTGTTTAGCAGAGCGTCGCATATTTTGTTATGGTTGTGGGGAACCAAATGTATATAAGCCCCAATGTCAAAAATGCATCCGTCGCAAATCGGAAAACCGAATACAGGGTGCATCCAACACCACCAGGTTTCGACGGGGGAAAATAAAAGTTAACAAAAATGAAAATAAAATCAAGATTGCTCAGCCAACGCAAATCTCACCAAGCAGGCAAGACGCGTCTCTTATAAAAAGTCACATATTGATCGTTTACAAAATTATAAAAAAATTAGGAATAAGATTTTTACGGAAGTAAGGCCCAATGAAATTGTGAAAACAAGTAGAAACGCTGTAAGAATTAGATGTTATTATGATAAGATAAGAAACAACCACAGATTATTGGTGTCTGCTATAGTAAATAATAAGAATGATTTAAGAAGTTATGCGGAAGTCTCTTTTCTTGAGTTTAAAGAACTTGGATTACTGGATACTGGAGCAAATGTCAGTTGCATAGGAGCTAGCTTAGCGAAAGAATATTTTAATGAATGCCCAGAGTTTACACCGTGTGGGTCATATGTTAAAACTGCTGATGGTCGATCACATACGGTCTTTGGAGTTTTACATGTTTTATTGACTTACAACGGCGTTCAGAAGCCAATGCAATTGTACGTGATCCCCTCAATTCAACAGAAACTGATTCTTGGCATAGATTTCTGGAGAATTTTTGAGCTTGCATCTAAAATAATTCATACCATAGATTTGTCCCAGAGTACTGATAACTCAGATGATATTTATCCTTTAACTTTATTGCAAAGGCAACAGCTTGAAGTGGTGAAAAAACTGTTTCCCAACTGTGATACTGGCTTGGGTCGCACGAATTTAATTCAGCATCATATTGACATCGGAGATGCAAAGCCAGTAAAACAACGATTCTACCCTGTCAGTCCCGCGGTCGAAAAGGTTTTGTTTGCGGAGATTGATCGAATGCTCTTTTTGGATGTTATTGAACCTTCAATTATTATGATTAGTTCTCAAGCCCAATAAAATAAGGCTCTGCCTTGATGCTCGAAAACTTAACGATGCTACAGGAAAAGATGCATATCCGTTACCCAGCATCGATGGAATTTTAGCTCGTTTGCCAAAGGCAAATTTAATCTCGAAGCTCGATTTAAAAGATGCCTATTGGCAAATTAAGTTGGATGAGGAGTCAAAGCCTTTAACAGCTTTTACTGTTCCTTTATCAATTCAAGGTAATGCCATTTGGATTGTGTAATGCACCATCCACAATGTGTCGTTTGATGGACGAGATTATACCCCCTGATTTACGATATTGTGTTTTTGGTTATATAGACGATCTTTGTATCGTATCAGAAGACTTTGAATCACATTTAGCGGTTCTGATCAGACTGGCCGATCAGTTTAGAAAAGCTAATATAACACTAAATATTGGAAAAAGTAACTTTTGTGTTACGAGTATCAACTATTTAGGTTATACTATTGGCTGTGGAGGAATTTCCACAGATCCCGGCAAAATTTCTTGTATTGTTAACTGGCCAGCGCCCAAGAATCTTAAACAGATTCGTGGTTTTCTTGGAGTTTGTAATTGGTACCGGCGGTTTATACAAAACTTTGCAGAGCTTGCTTGTCCAATTACCGAATTGTTGAAAAACAAGAAAAAGTTCATTTGGACTCCTGAAGCCCAAGTGGCAATGGATCAATTGAAGGCCATTCTAACAACTGCTCCTGTTTTAAAAAATCCAGATTTTTCAAAGAAATTCTTTTTGCATTGTGACGCAAGTGATGTTGGAATCGGAGCTGTATTAGTTCAATTATCTGATATTGAGCACGAGCAACCGATCGCATTTATGTCGAAAAAGTTAAACCGTTCTCAAAAAAACTATAGCGTTACTGAACGTGAATGCTTAGCGGTAATCCTTGCAGTAGAAAAGTACAGATGCTATCTTGAGCTGCAAGAATTTAAAGTAGTTACTGACCATTCGAGTCTTGTTTGGCTTATGCACCAACAAAATGTCTCAGGAAGGTGGCTCGTTGGATTTTCAATCTGCAACAGTTTAAGTTTACTATTTCCCATCGCAAAGGAAGGGAACATGTTGTTCCTGATGCGTTATCTCGCCTTGAAGAGCTAGAAATAGCAAACTTGGAGTTAGAACCAGTCATAGACCTAAAATCAGATTTTTTTTAATGATGAAGAGTATGAAAAGCTTAAAATAAAGTTTAAGGCAAATCAAGATAAATTTCCGACTGTAAAAATAGTTGAACCATATCTATATATACAGAGAGAACATATATCAGGCGAGTTGGAGCAAGACAAAATATCATGGAAGTTATGGGTTCCAGAACGTCTCCGATCAGCGGTGCTAAAACAAGCACATGATGGTTTAGTCTCTTAACATGGAGGTATGCAAAAAACTATTGAGAAAATTCGTCAAATCTCTTTTGGCCAGGTTTGACGTACAAAAATACATAAGACAGTGCGAAATATGTAAGAAAATGAAGGCACCTAATTATACCCTACGCCCGCCCATGGGTACTCTTAGTCCGACATGCAGGCCCTTCCAGCGCTTATATATTGATCCTATCCGCATAGGAAAAGAGGACATATTGGTATTCTTATTGTGCTTGATCACTTTAGCAAATACCATTGGCTGCAACCTTTAAAAAAGTTTACATCTGCAGAAATTCAAGATTATCTATTACATAGTATTTTTCATGCAGTTGGGGTTCCTGAATATTGTGTTAGCGACAATGGATCGCAGTTCAAAGCAAATGATTTTAATGCATTCCTTACAAAGTTTGGAATAAGACATGTTTATACAGCCTTTTACTCGCCTCAGAGTAATGCTGCGGAGCGAGTTAACCGACCTTTATTAGCAGCAGTGCGATCTTATTTAAAAAAATGATCAAACAGATTGGGACCAGAATCTCACAGGAATCTCATGCGCCTTAAGATCTTCGGTACATCAGTCATTAAGATGTTCGCCATATAAAGCCCTGTTTGGTATAGATATGATAACCCACGGATCAGACTATCGGCTCTTAAAAGATTTGTCACTGCTAGAAGAACAAATAGTTCTCTTATCTCGAACCGATAACCTTACAATGTTGCGTAGTGATATTAAATCAAATATCCGTCAAGCATTTGAAAGGAATGAAAAACAATACAATCTTCGCTCAAAGCCAGTTATGTTTAGAGAGGGACAAGAAATTTTTAGACGCAATTTTGCCCTTAGCAAATTTACGCAGAATTTTAATTCAAAAGGTGCACCTCAGTTTTTGAAGTCTCGCATTAAAAAAAAATTAGGTAATTGCTTTTACTTGTTGGAAGATCTGCAGGGAAAAGAAATAGGTACTTTTCACGCAAAAGACATTAGATCCTGATTCCCGCTAATCATTCCATCTAGCGAAGTCAGATTATCGGGTGGTGTAACGTTTGTTATTTTCATAATTAAAAGTTTTATCGCAATTTGTTCTTGACAAATGATAAAATGCATAACAGTTTTGATGCTAATGGCCATGACCTATAAGTGACCTTAACCTTAACGACACAACCACATCACCATGCGTTTGTCTACGCAGGTTTAGAAGTATCGGTCTATTATATTATTGGACCAAATCCCGTCCCGAATTTCGTTCAGTGCATCCCCGCACTCAATCGCAGTTCTGCCAAGAGCAAGCGCAATTTTCGTGTTCTTCACCCTTGCCTGGCCTGCTCAGTCCATAAAAGCCACGGAGTAGCTTCTTTTGTTCGTGTCCAAAGAGAAGGCAACAACCCAGGAAGATCAGCAGTTTAAAAAAAATTATATATACAAAGCCTTTAAGTTATAAGTTTTTTTTTCTAAACAATGTATTAGTTTATAGATGTTAATGTGTTAATACAGTTAATGAGTGCAGTGCAAAATTACATTAACAAAGAGAAAACGATCCCCTCTTCGCGAACAAAGGTAGCTCTCTGTTAATCTGTATGTAGAGCACATGTATATATATATGTATATCTGCGTTCTCTGTATTCGATATGCATAAGTATTAGACCACAGCTGATTAGAAAATGTGTAAAGTGACAAAAATAATTTAAAGTAACAAAAACAAACACAAAATTAACATCAAAAGCAACGATGGACTCTCTCGCTGGAAGGCCTTTCATCGTCGGAGCAGTACATATGTAAGTACATAAAAGCTATAAAAAAGCAACTCTCTTTTATTGGTTCTTTTACATGTTCTAATCACAGCTGTATATTTGTTGGTCACCTTGAATTAAATTACAATTAAAGCGATTAATTTTGTTAATAAAACTAATTGCAGAACAAATAAATAGTAAAAGAAAAAAAAAAAAACAGTTTACTGACCCTTCCCTTATTTAATTTAAACGGGATCGTTTCCTTAACTGTTTTTGCAGCGCACACATGAAGTAAAGTGTAATCATAACCCAAATAGTTATTCAAATTATTGCTAGTAAAACGACATGTATTCATTAAAAGTATTATAGCCATACACTGTTAAAATAAGTTAAAGTATTAATAGTGTTATTTGAAGTTGCCTTATTTTTAAATGTTAGATTAAATTTTTTTTTAGCAATATGGAAAAGCTTGTTTTTTTATGATTATATATTCTTACCGAGAAATCTTTATTAAATAAATTAAGCACCTATCATGAGTATAATGAAACGGAATTTGTTCTTATTCTATTTTTTCATCAATTCGAGTATGCACGACTATATTGATTTAGTCCTATTGACATGGTAACATAACAGTAGTAACCTAATTGTTTTTGGGACTTTAAAAACATCCCGCTAGTAAAGTCCATGGTTGGGTAGGGTATAGAATGCTGTTGTCAACCACCAACTTCAGACACCGCCAAAGCCAGTTAATAAGAGAAGTCACCCATTTTTTTTAAGCATTTCGGTCTGTGAGTTACAGCTCGTCTAGCTGCCTCGTTTTGTTTTCTTTTCTTTATTTTGTTGACGATATTTTGCGAATTTTTTTCTTTAGTTTCCGAAGGGATCCTTAATAAAATTTTGTAAGCAAGAGTCAAGGAATTAGCAAAACCCACCCCACCCCGAAAGAGCTACGGTAATATAGGGTCCCACTCCGCTATACCTCCTTCGACTCACTGGACGAATGCGATTGACCAATCCGTTAACATCTGGTCAGTACATGCAGACGTTGGCTAGATTCTGTACATTTTTGCGCCCAACGTGGAGCAAAGTCTACAGATAATTTTAGCAAAGATTACAATCTACAAGTAGGCAATTGACCAATGATTGGAACTTTTGGTTTTGCTTTCTTATTCTTACAAAATTGACCATTTATATTACATTTCTTTATGGTGTTACGACAATTTCTTTCTTAGATTAGCTATAACTGTTTCAGAGCCAATGTGATAATTTTTTTCATGATTTCATTTCCTTAGGTAGAACAACTGGATTCTTTGAATCGAAATCAAATTGGTCGTCGTTTATATTGTCCAATCGTCTCTTGAGTCGTAACAATCCATCTTCTGCTATAAATACAGGAAGAGATTTTAACTTACTTTTATTGTCAATGGGAAATCGTTTCGTTATACAATTTATTTCCCGAGGGTAGCAATCCAGTTGAATTCGCTTGAAAATGAGTTTTTCGGCTTTAACAAGGTCTTCAGGCAACAATTCTTTCTCAATATCATCTGATTGCTTAAGTCTTTTTAAATACCTTAGAATCCAAGCAGTGGTTCTGAGAAATCTCATCCACTTGAAAAATCTTTTGGGGTCAGGTACCACCATAAAATTCTGGATGTTTATGGAAACATTTCAAAAATTCAACTGTCACTCAAATGGTTTGCCTTTTGTCAATTCAGAACTATCTTTACTCAAAACAAGTAAGAAGGCTCTAGTCGAGAAATCCCGACTAGACTATACCCTGAACCCTATACTTTACGCATACAGTCAGTGCTTGCAAGTATGTGTGAGTGTGTGTATGTATACGCGTATTGTGCATACTTTCTTAACTTCAATACTCTATATCTCCAGTGTTTCTCATTTCAATAATATTCCACAGATTGTCATTATTTAGTCTAATCTTTGAAACGCAACAAAAAGTTTTCCAAATTCAAGATTTTGTTGTTATCGATCACATGTGTATATCGGGAACGGGAAAAGTTATCGAAAATCTAAAACAAACTTGTACTTCGCGGGGATAAGGCGAGCTTATATACGATATTATATCTGGAGTCTCTAGCTTTTATAGTCTCTGAGATCGACGCGTTCATACATACGGTCGGACAGACGGACATGGCTATATCGACTCGGCTGTTCATGCTAATCAAGAATATATATACTTTATGGGGTCGGAGATGCTTCCTTTTGCCTGATACATACTTTTGCACAATACCATTAAATTACTTTTCACCCATTTTCAATTGGTTAAGGGTATAAATAGCGGGCCTGTTAACCAAATACTTTTCGATGAGAAGTCAATATCTTTAATTTTAGTTGCTTCGTCTGCAGGATTTAAATCCGTTGGAACATATCGCTAATCTGGATGCATCACAAAACACATGAAGTTGTATGTTACAGTTGTCGAGTGACATGCTAGTCATTTATCGTGGGATATTAACTTTATTAAGTCTGTGTAAGTTGTTACACGTTTTCTTCCATATGTCAAGTTTGTCAATTTTGCGTTCCAGTAGTAGTCGTCTACTGAAAACATTATTATAACTTTCTGGCTATTTTATATTATCTTCCTTCGAAAACAATCCCGTCTCAAATCTATTTCCTTGCGTTCTAAGGGTCGTATCAATAATTTGTAAACATCTCTTATCGTCTATTGATATTGGTTTATCTCCTGCAGAAGTTAATTCACTTTCAACAGTCCAATAGGACTGTGTAAGTCGTCCCTGTCATTTTGTCTGTCATCATTATGCTCATTTACGAAGAACGTTATCATACGTTCTGTCTTATTTAGTTGTCTGTCTAAATTTATGTTTCCGTGTACAACCCAACCTAACAATGTTTCACGGCTTGCTGGACCCTTATTTAACTTTCGTGTAACTATTAAAGACCAATTGTCTTGACCTATAAGTATTTTAGGCTGAGCATTCTGGTACGAACATGAATTAAAGTTTTTCAAAAATTTCCAACGATCGGCTATATCATTTATTTCAACAGTCTGTGAGGGTAAGTCGAGAGCAGACACTGTTTTTACTTTACGCATCAAAAAAGTGTTACAATTGTCCTGTTTTCCTTTTATGCGTACCCTTGAATCTTCCTGCTCATATGTCTCATTATTGGTCATTGCATTCTTAGAGGCATGGTTGGTCCATCTAACTCCAATTCATTAGCTAAGTTGTGGTCAATTAGTGTAACTGTTGAAGCCTCATCTAAAAGTGCATACGTATTAACTGTCTTTTTTGGTCCCATAAGAGTGACTGGGACTATTTTAGGCAATACATTTTTATGGATATGGTTGATATTAAATTTTTTCTCAATTTCAGTCTGCTGCTTTGGAACATTGCTTGCAATTGGATCTTGATTAGTCTGACTCTGATTTTTATGTTTATGCAGTAGTGTATTATAGTCATAATTCGTACAATTGTTAACATTACATATTTTCTTTCGTTTACAATCTCTCATGGTTTTTAGCCAGACATGAAATACATAGTCGATTTTTTGTTACATGCTCCCAACGTTTGTCAACGTCTAAGTTTCTAAATTTGTCACAAGAATTTACATAATTGTAATTTACGTTACAAAAATTACAGAAGTTTTTCACCTTTGGCTGAGGCAATTCATGAGAAATAGTCAGTGTTGATTCTTTGCATTTGTTTTGCCCAAAGCCTAAATATTGAGCGGCTTTAGCCTTTTTCTCAATCCATTTATGTAAAGAAATATTTTCGGGTCATTACTTTTGGATTTTTGATACTGTATAAAGGTAATTCTCTGTGACAAAGGTAGTTTTTCAATCAATTCAGATATCAATGTAGGATTTCGTAAATGATCATTTTCCTCTAGTGACGACAAATTATCGTAACGAGATCATTTAACTTTATAAGCCTATCCATTTTATCGTCTTTTATTGGTGGGAAACTTTTTATTTGTTCTAGTATGTGACGTATGATATGAGCTGGATCACCAAATCGTTCTTTTAAGATATTAATTATAATGTTACCGTTCTTGGCAATAGCAATAGTGCTTGAACTGATTCTTTGGCACGACCTGTCAATGCTTTTCTTAAACGGTTTATATTTTCATAATTAGTAAATTTACAGATTTCTGTACTGTTCGTGAACTCCGCATAAAATATTGGCCAATCCATCGGATCGCCTGCAAATGCTGGTAGTTCTTGTGAAATAGCTTGTCGTGCCAATAACGTTTGAATACAATTTAGACTGTTAGTATAATTCATTTCACCTTTTTGTATTGGCGGCTGCTCACTAACCGATTTACTTGTGTGATGAATTTTGCATTGGGCTCTTCTTGTCCATAGTCGTCATCAGGATTAAAGTTGTCGTCTTCCAGTTGTGCCCGTGCCAATTGATGTTGCAGATTAAGCTGTTGTTCCTTAAATTCAAGGGCTGATCGTTGTTCTTGGATCTGGTGTTGCTCCTTTAAAAACTGAATTTCATATTGAAGCTTTTGTACTCTTTGACCAGAGAGTTGTGATGTCACCGATTGTATGTCGCCGTCTTGCTGCGATGAAGCCGATGCCTGGATTCACACTGTAGTCGCACTGTGTAACAAATCGCTGCTCCAACTTATTTGCTTTCAATGTATTTCGGTCTTGTACTAATGGTGTTGATGCCTGAATCACAGTATTGTCGTACTGCGCAGCAAAGTCGTCCACCAATGTACTTTCGTCTGCAGGCGCCTTCTGCTGTAGTCTTTTTGATTTTCTGCGTGGCGCCATGATCGCTGTCTATATGTGTGTCGGTGTCGGTGCGTATGTATACTTAGTCAGTTGTGTATACACACTCACAATACTTAGGTGATCTAAGTCGATGTTTGTATGCAAATGCATGTATACCTAGTCAGTACGTACACAGAAAATGCAATACATGTGTGATCAATGTCGATGTCCGTGTGCAAAAGCATGTATACCTAGTCATTGCGTATACATACAATATGCAATATGTATGCTGAGTCGGTTTGTCTGTACATATTAGTCCGTTATTGTCTGATGCGGTATTTTTACGGTTGTAAATTTTTTCACAACGCCAATAGTTGGACCATGTTGTCCATATGCCACTCAAATAGCACGAAGGACCATGTTGGGGTTATTACCTGGTAGTTGGGACACAATTATATATTATCCGGCTCGAATGACCGGCTTGTTCACTTTCTTTAGTTGTCCGCATCCAAACTCCAAGATATATTTCATATCAATGAATTAAAACATTTTCTAAGTTATATTAAACACTTATATTATTTATTATTGTGAGATTAACAAAATTTGCTTAGATTATAAATTTCAAATATTAAAGATGCGTCCATTCGCTCTTAGGTCTGTGATCACAACTGATCGATTTGCTTTCTAGCTCTCGATAATAACAAAGTATCGATAGTTCATTTTAAGTTATTCAATACATCGAGTATGTTAGCTACTAAATACATTCTTCGATTACATATTTATAACTAAACTTAAATTTATACATATCTTCATCAACAGCATGTGCTGAAGAGATGCTTCTTTCTGTCTGTTACATACTTTTGCATAAAAATGCCTAAATAACATATTTTGATTTATTTTTAAAGTATACGTTGTTTACAGTAGTTATCTTTTATGTTACTTTGTTTTGTCCATTTCTTTTGCCGTTGATTTAAAAATCATTAAAAAACACAAGCTTTCATTTATTCAGAGAATTTGCAAGGATTTATTGTTTGCTTCCTGGTTTGTGTTAAATTTGTTAATATAATCTAAGGCTTAATGATTTGCCTGAACGCCTTCATCGGTTGCTTTAAAAAACAATGTTTGTTTACTTTAGTTTCCGCAGACGGAGTGTTTTTTTAAATCATGTTCTAAATTTTTAACTTGTTGTCACTTACTTTTCTAACACCGAATATGTACGTGCGTATTGAATGTTTACATGTAAACGAGCGAAAATGCAGATACAGCAAAAACTCAATTGGAGAAATCTCTAATAGAAGATACCATGCACGCTACACTTAGCGCGTACAGTCAGTGCTTGCAAGCATGTGAGAGTGTGTACTCGAATACTGCTTTTTACGTTACTTTACTACTTAATTTACTTCATTTCAGTGGTCCATATCTCCGGTGTTTCTCAATCGATTTCAATAAATTTCATTATTTCTTCTATAAGTTTCAAATCCATTTTAAAATTTTCCAAATTCAAGATTTTATTGTTATAGACCCCATACTTATATCGGAAACGGATGAGTTATCGAAAATTTGAACTTGCCTAGGATCAGCAGAGCTTATGTTCCAAATCTGGAGTCTATAGCTCTAACTTATAGTCTCTGAGATCGACGCGTTCATACATACAGACAGACATGGCTGTGTCGACTCGGCTGTTGATGCTGATCAAGAATATGTATATTCTGTCGTTTCGGCGGTGCGTCCTTCTGTCTGTTGCATACTTTTGCACAAAACCATAATCCCTTCTAACCCATTTTCTCTGGTTTCATGGTATAAAAATGCCGAATTGATTTGTTTTTTAAGTTTATGTAGTTTTCAATGGTTAGTGGTTTTATGTTAGTTTGTTTTGTGCACTTATTTTGGCATTGATTGAAATACCATTAGAAAAACACAAGCTTCCATTTGTGTATAATTTGTCAATATAATCTAAGGCTTAATGATTCGCTTGAACGCCTTTATCGAGTTGCTCAACAAAACTTTATTTTTTGCTTTAGTTTCCAGAGTGTTTTTCTTAACGCAAGTATTAAATTTGTAACTTATTTTCATTTAATTATACCCTTAACCCATTGAAAATGGGTAAAAAAGGTATAATGGTTTTGTGCAAAAGTATGTAACAGGGAGAAGGAAGCATCTCCGACCCCATAAAGTATACATATTCTTGAAGAGCATCAACAGCCGAGACGATATAGCCATGTCCGTCTGTCCGTCTGTCCGTCCGTTCGTCCGTCCGTCCGTATGTATGAACGCGTCGATCTCAGAGACTATAAGAGCTAGAGACTCCAGATTTGATACATAAGCTCATTTAATCCCTAGGCAGTACAAGTTTATTTTAAATTTTCGATCATTTTTTCCCTTTCCGAAATACACATGTGATCGATAACAACAAAATCTTGAATTTGGAAAACTTTTTGATACAGTTTGCAAGATTATAATAAATAATGACAATATTTGAAATCGGGTGAGAAACACTGGAGATATGGAGTATTGAAGTTTAGAAGGTGTGCACTATACGCGTATACATACACACACTCACACATACTTGAAAGCACTGACTGTATGCGTAAATTATAGGGTTAAGGGTATAGTCTAGTCAGGATTCCTCGACTAGAGCCTTCTTACTTGTTTTAACTGTTTGTGTGTATAGTTAACTGATTACTAAAAGCCGTCGCCACTAGCATTTTTAACTAGTTGAACTTACGGAGAGGGAGGTCCTTTGACGCGCATAGTAAATGCGATGATGGAGATAAGTGAATAGACTTGTATATTTTTGCTAAGACTCAATAACACTGACTTTATTGAATACAAATGCATGCCTTATATACAGAATTCTTAAACGATAATGTTTGCTTAGGACTTGTCCGGCTATCTATAATTTGACCTAAACATACAAAAGTTATCTATGCGTGTCTTAATGTTATCTTATTTATGACGCTGCCTGCGACACTATCTGCTAATTGCAGGCCGATCGACAGATGGTTGAAAAACATATTCTAATCACAATCCATGGATTGGGTGCATTTTGTGTGCTGTGTATCTGAGCTATAAATGTTTTACGATTTAAATGTGTGTTTTATTTATATGAACCTAAACAGTCTCGGGGCCGTTGGATCAGTGATCAACCATCATCTAAATCCAGTGTGAATTGTCTTGGTGATGCTGGTGGCACGGGTGCAGTGGCAGCCTCATTCCTTGTAGCTGTTGGATGTAAGGTCCAAAAGCATTGCTTCCGTAGTGCATAGGCAAGTAGCACAAAGACGGACATAAGTGGCGATATGATGATGTTGTATTGAACTTATTTGGTCGGGCAGCGCTTGTTTGTGGAGTGCGTTCAATTTTAGCTGCAAGTCATCCAGATCCTTATCTTCTTGTAGCTTGTTCTCTGACATGTTGAGTTTCGTTAAAGGTCTTTGAATGGTGTTTGGCTCGATTATGTTGTTTTTTCTATGATTTACTTGACACATTGCTGATGTTTTGTTGTTAAAAAGTTGAAACTCGCACTGATTGTTGACATTAAACATAGCTTGATGATCAAAGCATATATATTCATCATTTGGTAATGTACGGCAGCGTTGCCCCGTGGTTGGTTACAGCTATAATAGCATCGTCGTATGGCAGGAATTTTCCGATGTAAGACACTCAGAAAATCTGTCCGAGTACACGCGTATGATAGAAGAAAGATCAGCCAATCTATTTGACGTGTTTCTGCAATCACACATGAGAAAATTACTAAGCCTGGACACTGATCATCGCCGAGATTTCTTGGAGGAGTTAGGCGGGGTCCACATTGTATCCAGTAGCTCAAACTTTCTGGTTTACTTCAATATATTCAGGCGTATCGCCGCTTAGCTCAAATGCATTTCTCAGTGCAGTAATTTATCAACTCAGTAACATACTGATACAATCAAATGAATTTATCAATGCAACAAATATCAACTCAGTGATATACTGATACAATTGCATTTCTGAGTGCCGAAAGTTATTAATTTACACAACCGATCAATATCGAAGTTTGGAGTTAACTAATTAAGTGTCTGCAGTAATGACATTTGAGAACTCA
>JAWNNV010000067.1:0-45410 GCA_035044485.1 Scaptomyza reducta
TTTAACTATTGAGATAGAGCCACGGCTAAAACGCCTTTCCATTTGAAAATCGGTTCAGTTTTGACAAAGTTATAGGTTCGGAAAGTTTTGACAAAGTTAAAGGATCGAAAAAAATTAACAAAGTTATAGGTTCGGAAAGTTTTGACATGAATTTCGAAAAAAAAACATTTGCAACTATGAATGCGGTTTAATTGTTGAGATCGAGCCACGACTAAAACGCCTTTCCTTTTGAAAATCGGTTCAGTTTTGACAAAGTTATAGGTTCGGAAAGTTTTGACATAGTTATAGGTTCGGAAAGTTTTGACAAAGTTATAGGTTCGGAAAGTTTTGACATAGTCATAGGTTTGGAAAGATTTGACAAAGTTATAGGTTCGGAAAGTTTTAACATGAATTTCGAAAAAAATACATTTGCAACTATGAATGCGGTTTAATTATTGAGATCGAGCTACGACTAAAACGCCTTTCCTTTTGAAAATCGGTTCAGTTTTGACAAAGTTATAGGTTCGGAAAGTTTTGACATAGTTATAGGTTCGGAAAGTTTTGACAAAGTTATAGGTTCGGAAAGTTTTGACATGAATTTCGAAAAAAAAACATTTGCAACTATGAATGCGGTTTAATTGTTGAGATCGAGCCACGACTAAAACGCCTTTCCTTTTGAAAATCGGTTCAGTTTTGACAAAGTTATAGGTTCGGAAAGTTTTGACATAGTTATAGGTTCGGAAAGTTTTGACAAAGTTATAGGTTCGGAAAGTTTTGACATAGTCATAGGTTTGGAAAGATTTGACAAAGTTACAGGTTCGGAAAGTTTTAACATGAATTTCGAAAAAAAAACATTTGCAACTATGAATGCGGTTTAATTATTGAGATCGAGCTACGACTAAAACGCCTTTCCTTTTGAAAATCGGTTCAGTTTTGACAAAGTTATAGGTTCGGAAAGTTTTGACATAGTTATAGGTTCGGAAAGTTTTGACAAAGTTATAGGTTCGGAAAGTTTTGACATGAATTTCGAAAAAAAAAACATTTGCAACTATGAATGCGGTTTAATTATTGAGATCGAGCCACGACTAAAACGCCTTTCCTTTTGAAAATCGGTTCAGTTTTGACAAAGTTATAGGTTCGGAAAGTTTTGACAAAGTTATAGGTTCGGAAAGTTTTAACATAAATTTCGAAAAAAAAAACATTTCCAACTATGAATGCGGTTTAATTATTGAGATCGAGCCACGACTAAAACGCCTTTCCTTTTGAAAATCGGTTAAGTTTTGACAAAGTTATAGGTTCGGAAAGTTTTGACATAGTTATAGGTTCGGAAAGTTTTGACAAAGTTATACGTTCTAAAAGTTATAACATGAATTTCGAAAAAAAAAAACATTTCCAACTATGAATTGGGTTTAATTATTGAGATCGAGCCACGACTAAAACGCCTTTCCTTTTGAAAATCGGTTCAGTTTTGACAAAGTTATATGTTCGGAAAGTTTTGACATAGTTATAGGTTCGGAAAGTTTTGACAAAGTTATAGGTTCGGAAAGTTTTAACATGAATTTCGAAAAAAAAAACATTTCCAACTATGAATGCGGTTTAATTATTGAGATCGAGCCACGACTAAAACGCCTTTCCTTTTGAAAATCGGTTCAGTTTTGACAAAGTTATAGGTTCGGAAAGTTTGACATAGTTATTGATTCGGAAAGTTTTGACAAAGTTATAGGTTCTGAAAGTTTTAACATAAATTTCGAAAAAAAAACATTTGCAACTATGAATGCGGTTTAATTATTGAGATCGAGCCACGACTAAAACTCCTTTCCTTTTGAAAATCGGTTCAGTTTTGACAAAGTTATAGGTTCGGAAAGTTTTGACACAGTTAAAGGTTCGGAAAAAATTGCCAAAGTTATAGGTTCGGAAAGTTTTGACATGAATTTCGAAAAAAAAAACATTTCCAACTATGAATGCGGTTTAATTATTGAGATCGAGCCACGACTAAAACGCATTTCCTTTTGAAAATCGGTTCAGTTTTGACAAAGTTATAGGTTCGGAAAGTTTTGACATAGTTATAGGCTTGGAAAGTTTTGACAAAGTTACATGTTCGGAAAGTTTTAACATGAATTTCGAAAAAAAAAAAAAATTCAACTATGAATGCGGTTTAATTATTGAGATCGAGCCACGACTAAAACGCCTTTCCATTTGAAAATCGGTTCAGTTTTGACAAAGTTATAGGTTCGGAAAGTTTTGACAAAGTTAAAGGTTTGGAAAAAATTGACAAAGTTATAGGTTCGGATAGTTTTGACATGAATTTCGAAAAAAAAAACATTTGCAACAATGAATGCGGTTTAATTGTTGAGATCGAGCCACGACTAAAACGCCTTTCCTTTTGAAAATCGGTTCAGTTTTGACAAAGTTATAGGTTCGGAAAGTTTTGACAAAGTTATAGGTTCGGAAAGTTTTGACATAGTTATAGGTTTGGAAAGTTTTGACAAAGTTACAGGTTCGGAAAGTTTTAACATGAATTTCGAAAAAAAAAACATTTCCAACTATGAATGCGGTTTAATTATTGAGATCGAGCCAACACTAAAACGCCTTTCCTTTTGAAAATCGGTTCAGTTTTGACAAAGTTATATGTTCGGAAAGTTTTGACATAGTTATAGGTTCGGAAAGTTTTGACAAAGTTATAGGTTCTGAAAGTTTTAACATAAATTTCGAAAAAAAAACATTTCCAACTATGAATGCGGTTTAATTATTAAGATCGAGCCACACCTAAAACGCCTTTGCTTTTGAAAACCGGTTCAGTTTTGACAAAGTTATAGGTTCTGAAAGTTTTGACATATTTATAGGTTCGGAAAGTTTTGACATGAATTTCGAAAAAAAAAAACATTTGCAACTATGAATGCGGTTTAATTATTGAGTTCGAGCCACGACTAAAACGCCTTTCCTTTTGAAAATCGGTTCAGTTTTGACAAAGTTATAGGATCTGAAAGTTTAGACATATTTATAGGTTCGGAAAGTTTTGACATGAATTTCGAAAAAAAAAAACATTTGCAACTATGAATGCGGTTTAATTATTGAGTTCGAGCCACGACTAAAACGTCTTTCCTTTTGAAAATCGGTTCAGTTTTGACAAAGTTATAGGTTCGGAAAGTTTTGACACAGTTAAAGGTTCGGAAAAAATTGACAAAGTTATAGGTTCGGAAAGTTTTGACATGCATTTCGAAAAGAAAACATTTCCAACTATGAATGCGGTTTACTTATTGAGATCGAGCCACGACTAAAACGGATTTCCTTTTGAAAATCGGTTCAGTTTTGACAAAGTTATATGTTCGGAAAGTTTTGACATAGTTATAGGTTCTGAAAGTTCTGACATATTTATAGGTTCGGAAAGTTTTGACATGAATTTCGAAAAAAAAAACATTTGCAACTATGAATGCGGTTTAATTATTGAGATCGAGCCACGACTAAAACGCCTTTCCTTTTGAAAATCGGTTCAGTTTTGACAAAGTTATAGGTTCTGAAAGTTTAGACATATTTATAGGTTCGGAAAGTTTTGACATGAATTTCGAAAAAAAAACATTTCCAACTATGAATGCGGTTTAATTATTGAGATCGAGCCACGACTAAAACGCCTTTCCTTTTGAAAATCGGTTCAGTTTTGACAAAGTTATAGGTTCGGAAAGTTTTGACAAAGTTATAGGTTCGGAAAGTTTTGACAAAGATATAGGTTCGGAAAGTTTTAACATAAATTTCGAAAAAAAAACATTTCCAACTATGAATGCGGTTTAATTATTGAGATCGAGCCACGACTAAAACGCCTTTCCTTTTGAAAATCGGTTCAGTTTTGACAAAGTTATAGGTTCGGAAAGTTTTGACAAAGTTATAGGTTCGGAAAGTTTTAACATAAATTTCGAAAAAAAAAAACATTTCCAACTATGAATTCGGTTTAATTATTGAGATCGAGCCACGACTAAAACGCCTTTCCTTTTGAAAATCGGTTCAGTTTTGACAAAGTTATAGGTTCTGAAAGTTTTGACATATTTATAGGTTCGGAAAGTTTTGACATGAATTTCGAAAATAAAAGCATTTGCAACTATGATTGCGGTTTAATTATTGAGATCGAGCCACGACTAAAACGCCTTTCCTTTTGAAAATCGGTTCAGTTTTGACAAAGTTATAGGTTCGAAAAGTTTTGACAAAGTTATAGGTTCGGAAAGTTTTAACATGAATTTCGAAAAAAAAAAACATTTCCAACCATGAATTCGGTTCAATTATTGAGATCGAGCCACGACTAAAACGCCTTTCCTTTTGAAAATCGGTTCAGTTTTGACTAAGTTATAGGTTCTGAAAATTTAGACATATTTATAGGTTCGGAAAGTTTTGACATGAATTTCGAAAAAAAAAAACATTTGCAACTATGAATGAGGTTTAATTATTGAGATCGAGCCACGACTAAAACGCCTTTCCTTTTGAAAATCGGTTCAGTTTTGACAAAGTTATAGGTTCGGAAAGTTTTGACAAAGTTATAGGTTCGGAAAGTTTTAACATAAATTTCGAAAAAAAAAAACATTTCCAACTATGAATTCGGTTTAATTATTGAGATCGAGCCACGACTAAAACGCCTTTCCTTTTGAAAATCGGTTCAGTTTTGACAAAGTTATAGGTTCTGAAAGTTCTGACATATTTATAGGTTCGGAAAGTTTTGACATGAATTTCGAAAAAAAAAAGCATTTGCAACTATGATTGCGGTTTAGTTATTGAGATCGAGCCACGACTAAAACGCCTTTCCTTTTGAAAATCGGTTCAGTTTTGACAAAGTTATAGGTTCGGAAAGTTTTGACAAAGTTATAGGTTCGGAAAGTTTTAACATAAATTTCGAAAAAAAAAAACATTTGCAACTATGAATGAGGTTTATTTATTGAGATCGAGTTTTGACAAAGTTACAGGTTCGGAAAGTTTTAACATAAATTTCGAAAAAAAAAAAAAATTCAACTATGAATTCGGTTTAATTATTGAGATCGAGCCACGACTAAAACGCCTTTCCATTTGAAAATCGGTTCAGTTTTGACAAAGTTATAGGTTCTGAAAGTTTTGACATTTTTATAGGTTCGGAAAGTTTTGACATGAATTTCGAAAAAAAAAACATTTGCAACTATGAATGAGGTTTATTTATTGAGATCGAGCCACGACTAAAACGCCTTTCCTTTTGAAAATCGGTTCAGTTTTGACAAAGTTATAGGTTCGGAAAGTTTTGACATATTTATAGGTTCGGAAAGTTTTGACATGAATTTCGAAAAAAAAAACATTTGCAACTATGAATGCGGTTTAAATATTGAGATCGAGCCACGACTAAAACGCCTTTCCTTTTAAAAATCGGATCAGTTTTGACAAAGTTATAGGTTCTGAAAGTTTTGACATTTTTATAGGTTCGGAAAGTTTTGACATGAATTTCGAAAAAAAAAACATTTGCAACTATGAATGCGGTTTAATTATTGAGACCGAGCCACGACTAAAACGTCTTTCCTTTTGAAAATCGGTTCAATTTTGACAAAGTTATAGGTTCGGAAAGTTTTAACATAAATTTCGAAAAAAAAAACATTTCCAACTATGAATTCGGTTTAATTATTGAGATCAAGCCACGACTAAAACGCCTTTCCTTTTGAAAATCGGTTCAGTTTTGACAAGTTATAGGTTCGGAAAGTTTTGACACAGTTAAAGGTTCGGAAAAAATTGACAAAGTTATAGGTTCGGAAAGTTTTGACATGAATTTCGAAAAAAAAAACATTTCCAACTATGAATGCGGTTTAATTATTGAGATCGAGCCACGACTAAAACGCCTTTCCTTTTGAAAATGGGTTCAGTTTTGACAAAGTTATAGGTTCGGAAAGTTTTGACATAGTTATAGGCTTGGAAAGTTTTGACAAAGTTACAGGTTCGGAAAGTTTTAACATAAATTTCGAAAAAAAAAAAAATTCAACTATGAATTCGGTTTAATTATTGAGATCGAGCCACGACTAAAACGCCTTTCCATTTGAAAATCGGTTCAGTTTTGACAAAGTTATAGGTTTGGAAAGTTTTGACATAGTTATAGGTTCGGAAAGTTTTGACAATGTTATATGTTCGGAAAGTTTTGACATAGTTATAGGTTTGGAAAGTTTTGACAAAGTTACAGGTTCGGAAAGTTTTAACATGAATTTCGAAAAAAAAAAAATTTCCAACTATGAATGCGGTTTAATTATTGAGATAGAGCCAACACTAAAACGCCTTTCCTTTTGAAAATCGGTTCAGTTTGGACAAAGTTATAGGTTCTGAAAGTTTTGACATTTTTATAGGTTCGGAAAGTTTTGACATGAATTTCGAAAAAAAAAAACATTTGCAACTATGAATGAGGTTTATTTATTGAGATCGAGTTTTGACAAAGTTACAGGTTCGGAAAGTTTTAACATAAATTTCGAAAAAAAAAAAATTCAACTATGAATTCGGTTTAATTATTGAGATCGAGCCACGACTAAAACGCCTTTCCATTTGAAAATCGGTTCAGTTTTGACAAAGTTATAGGTTCTGAAAGTTTTGACATTTTTATAGGTTCGGAAAGTTTTGACATGAATTTCGAAAAAAAAAACATTTGCAACTATGAATGAGGTTTATTTATTGAGATCGAGCCACGACTAAAACGCCTTTCCTTTTGAAAATCGGTTCAGTTTTGACAAAGTTATAGGTTCGGAAAGTTTTGACATATTTATAGGTTCGGAAAGTTTTGACATGAATTTCGAAAAAAAAACATTTGCAACTATGAATGCGGTTTAATTATTGAGATCGAGCCACGACTAAAACGCCTTTCCTTTTAAAAATCGGATCAGTTTTGACAAAGTTATAGGTTCTGAAAGTTTTGACATTTTTATAGGTTCGGAAAGTTTTGACATGAATTTCGAAAAAAAAAACATTTGCAACTATGAATGCGGTTTAATTATTGAGACCGAGCCACGACTAAAACGTCTTTCCTTTTGAAAATCGGTTCAATTTTGACAAAGTTATAGGTTCGGAAAGTTTTAACATAAATTTCGAAAAAAAAAACATTTCCAACTATGAATTCGGTTTAATTATTGAGATCAAGCCACGACTAAAACGCCTTTCCTTTTGAAAATCGGTTCAGTTTTGACAAGTTATAGGTTCGGAAAGTTTTGACACAGTTAAAGGTTCGGAAAAAATTGACAAAGTTATAGGTTCGGAAAGTTTTGACATGAATTTCGAAAAAAAAAACATTTCCAACTATGAATGCGGTTTAATTATTGAGATCGAGCCACGACTAAAACGCCTTTCCTTTTGAAAATGGGTTCAGTTTTGACAAAGTTATAGGTTCGGAAAGTTTTGACATAGTTATAGGCTTGGAAAGTTTTGACAAAGTTACAGGTTCGGAAAGTTTTCACATAAATTTCGAAAAAAAAAAATTCAACTATGAATTCGGTTTAATTATTGAGATCGAGCCACGACTAAAACGCCTTTCCATTTGAAAATCGGTTCAGTTTTGACAAAGTTATAGGTTTGGAAAGTTTTGACATAGTTATAGGTTCGGAAAGTTTTGACAATGTTATATGTTCGGAAAGTTTTGACATAGTTATAGGTTTGGAAAGTTTTGACAAAGTTACAGGTTCGGAAAGTTTTAACATGAATTTCGAAAAAAAAAAATTTCCAACTATGAATGCGGTTTAATTATTGAGATAGAGCCAACACTAAAACGCCTTTCCTTTTGAAAATCGGTTCAGTTTGGACAAAGTTATAGGTTCTGAAAGTTTTGACATTTTTATAGGTTCGGAAAGTTTTGACATGAATTTCGAAAAAAAAAAACATTTGCAACTATGAATGAGGTTTATTTATTGAGATCGAGTTTTGACAAAGTTACAGGTTCGGAAAGTTTTAACATAAATTTCGAAAAAAAAAAAAATTCAACTATGAATTCGGTTTAATTATTGAGATCGAGCCACGACTAAAACGCCTTTCCATTTGAAAATCGGTTCAGTTTTGACAAAGTTATAGGTTCTGAAAGTTTTGACATTTTTATAGGTTCGGAAAGTTTTGACATGAATTTCGAAAAAAAAAACATTTGCAACTATGAATGAGGTTTAATTATTGAGATCGAGCCACGACTAAAACGCCTTTCCTTTTGAAAATCGGTTCAGTTTTGACAAAGTTATAGGTTCGGAAAGTTTTGACATATTTATAGGTTCGGAAAGTTTTGACATGAATTTCGAAAAAAAAAACATTTGCAACTATGAATGCGGTTTAATTATTGAGATCGAGCCACGACTAAAACGCCTTTCCTTTTGAAAATCGGATCAGTTTTGACAAAGTTATAGGTTCTGAAAGTTTTGACATTTTTATAGGTTCGGAAAGTTTTGACATGAATTTCGAAAAAAAAAACATTTGCAACTATGAATGCGGTTTAATTATTGAGACCGAGCCACGACTAAAACGTCTTTCCTTTTGAAAATCGGTTCAATTTTGACAAAGTTATAGGTTCGGAAAGTTTTAACATAAATTTCGAAAAAAAAAACATTTCCAACTATGAATTCGGTTTAATTATTGAGATCAAGCCACGACTAAAACGCCTTTCCTTTTGAAAATCGGTTCAGTTTTGACAAAGTTATAGGTTCGGAAAGTTTTGACACAGTTAAAGGTTCGGAAAAAATTGACAAAGTTATAGGTTCGGAAAGTTTTGACATGAATTTCGAAAAAAAAAACATTTCCAACTATGAATGCGGTTTAATTATTGAGATCGAGCCACGACTAAAACGCCTTTCCTTTTGAAAATGGGTTCAGTTTTGACAAAGTTATAGGTTCGGAAAGTTTTGACATAGTTATAGGCTTGGAAAGTTTTGACAAAGTTACAGGTTCGGAAAGTTTTCACATAAATTTCGAAAAAAAAAAAAATTCCCAACTATGAATGCGGTTTAATTATTGAGATCGAGCCACGACTAAAACGCCTTTCCATTTGAAAATCGGTTCAGTTTTGACAAAGTTATAGGTTCGGAAAGTTTTGACATAGTTATAGGTTCGGAAAGTTTTGACAATGTTATATGTTCGGAAAGTTTTGACATAGTTATAGGTTTGGAAAGTTTTGACAAAGTTACAGGTTCGGAAAGTTTTAACATAAATTTCGAAAAAAAAAAAATTTCCAACTATGAATGCGGTTTAATTATTGAGATCGAGCCAACACTAAAACGCCTTTCCTTTTGAAAATCGGTTCAGTTTTGACAAAGTTATATGTTCGGAAAGTTTTGACATAGTTATAGGTCCGGAAAGTTTTGACAAAGTTATAGGTTCGGAAAGTTTTAACATGAATTTCGAAAAAAAAAAACATTTCCAACTATGAATTCGGTTTAATTATTGAGATCGAGCCACGACTAAAACGCCTTTCCTTTTGAAAATCGGTTCAGTTTTGACAAAGTTATAGGTTCTGAAAATTTAGACATATTTATAGGTTCGGAAAGTTTTGACATGAATTTCGAAAAAAAAAACATTTGCAACTATGAATGAGGTTTAATTATTGAGATCGAGCCACGACTAAAACGCCTTTCCTTTTGAAAATCGGTTCAGTTTTGACAAAGTTATAGGTTCGGAAAGTTTTGACAAAGTTATAGGTTCGGAAAGTTTTAACATAAATTTCGAAAAAAAAAAAACATTTCCAACTATGAATTCGGTTTAATTATTGAGATCGAGCCACGACTAAAACGCCTTTCCTTTTGAAAATCGGTTCAGTTTTGACAAAGTTATAGGTTCTGAAAGTTTTGACATATTTATAGGTTCGGAAAGTTTTGACATGAATTTCGAAAAAAAAAGCATTTGCAACTATGATTGCGGTTTAGTTATTGAGATCGAGCCACGACTAAAACGCCTTTCCTTTTGAAAATCGGTTCAGTTTTGACAAAGTTATAGGTTCGGAAAGTTTTGACAAAGTTATAGGTTCGGAAAGTTTTAACATAAATTTCGAAAAAAAAAAACATTTCCAACTATGAATGCGGTTTAATTATTGAGATCGAGCCACGACTAAAACGCCTTTCCTTTTGAAAATCGGTTCAGTTTTGACAAAGTTATAGATTCGGAAAGTTTTGACAAAGTTATAGGTTCGGAAAGTTTTAACATGAATTTCGAAAAAAAAAACATTTCCAACTATGAATTCGGTTCAATTATTGAGATCGAGCCACGACTAAAACGCCTTTCCTTTTGAAAATCGGTTCAGTTTTGACAAGTTATAGGTTCGGAAAGTTTTGACACAGTTAAAGGTTAGGAAAAAATTGACAAAGTTATAGGTTCGGAAAGTTTTGACATGAATTTCGAAAAAAAAAACATTTACAACTATGAATGCGGTTTAATTATTGAGATCGAGCCACGACTAAAACGCCTTTCCTTTTGAAAATCGGTTCAGTTTTGACAAAGTTATAGGTTCTGAAAGTTTTGACATTTTTATAGGTTCGGAAAGTTTTGACATGAATTTCGAAAAAAAAAACATTTGCAACTATGAATGAGGTTTATTTATTGAGATCGAGTTTTGACAAAGTTATAGGTTCGGAAAGTTTTAACATAAATTTCGAAAAAAAAAAATTTCAACTATGAATTCGGTTTAATTATTGAGATCGAGCCACGACTAAAACGCCTTTCCTTTTGAAAATCGGTTCAGTTTTGACAAAGTTATAGGTTCTGAAAGTTTTGACATTTTTATAGGTTCGGAAAGTTTTGACATGAATTTCGAAAAAAAAAACATTTGCAACTATGAATGCGGTTTAATTATTGAGATCGAGCCACGACTAAAACGCCTTTCCTTTTGAAAATCGGTTCAGTTTTGACAAAGTTATAGGTTCGGAAAGTTTTGACATATTTATAGGTTCGGAAAGTTTTGACATGAATTTCGAAAAAAAAACATTTGCAACTATGAATGCGGTTTAATTATTGAGATCGAGCCACGACTAAAACGCCTTTCCTTTTAAAAATCGGATCAGTTTTGACAAAGTTATAGGTTCTGAAAGTTTTGACATATTTATAGGTTCGGAAAGTTTTGACATGAATTTCGAAAAAAAAAACATTTGCAACTATGAATGCGGTTTAATTATTGAGACCGAGCCACGACTAAAACGTCTTTCCTTTTGAAAATCGGTTCAATTTTGACAAAGTTATAGGTTCGGAAAGTTTTAACATAAATTTCGAAAAAAAAAACATTTCCAACTATGAATTCGGTTTAATTATTGAGATCAAGCCACGACTAAAACGCCTTTCCTTTTGAAAATCGGTTCAGTTTTGACAAAGTTATAGGTTCGGAAAGTTTTGACACAGTTAAAGGTTCGGAAAAAATTGACAAAGTTATAGGTTCGGAAAGTTTTGACATGAATTTCGAAAAAAAAAACATTTCCAACTATGAATGCGGTTTAATTATTGAGATCGAGCCACGACTAAAACGCCTTTCCTTTTGAAAATGGGTTCAGTTTTGACAAAGTTATAGGTTTGGAAAGTTTTGACATAGTTATAGGTTCGGAAAGTTTTGACAATGTTATATGTTCGGAAAGTTTTGACATAGTTATAGGTTTGGAAAGTTTTGACAAAGTTACAGGTTCGGAAAGTTTTAACATGAATTTCGAAAAAAAAAAAAATTTCCAACTATGAATGCGGTTTAATTATTGAGATCGAGCCACCACTAAAACGCCTTTCCTTTTGAAAATCGGTTCAGTTTTGACAAAGTTATATGTTCGGAAAGTTTTGACATAGTTATAGGTTCGGAAAGTTTTGACAAAGTTATAGGTTCGGAAAGTTTTAACATAAATTTCGAAAAAAAAAAACATTTCCAACTATGAATGCGGTTTAATTATTGAGATCGAGCCACGACTAAAACGCCTTTCCTTTTGAAAATCGGTTCAGTTTTGACAAAGTTATAGGTTCGGAAAGTTTTGACATAGTTATAGGTTCGGAAAGTTTTGACATGAATTTGGAAAAAAAAAACATTTGCAACTATGAATGCGGTTTAATTATTGAGATCGAGCCACGACTAAAACGCCTTTCCTTTTGAAAATCGGTTCAGTTTTGACAAAGTTATAGGTTCGGAAAGTTTTGACACAGTTAGAGGTTCGGAAAAAATTGACAAAGTTATAGGTTCGGAAAGTTTTGATATGAATTTGAAAAAAAAAACACTTGCAACTATGAATGCGGTTTAATTATTGAGATCGAGCCACGACTAAAACGCCTTTCCTTTTGAAAATCGGTTCAGTTTTGACAAAGTTATATGTTCGGAAAATTTTGACATAGTTATAGGTTTGGAAAGTTTTGACAAAGTTACAGGTTCGGAAAGTTTTAACATAAATTTCGAAAAAAAAAAACATTTCCAACTATGAATGCGGTTTAATTATTGAGATCGAGCCACGACTAAAACGCCTTTCCTTTTGAAAATCGGTTCAGTTTTGACAAAGTTATAGGTTCGGAAAGTTTGACAAAGTTATAGGTTCGGAAAGTTTTAACATAAATTTCGAAAAAAAAAACATTTCCAACTATGAATGCGGTTTAATTATTGAGATCGAGCCACGACTTAAACGCCTTTCCTTTTGAAAATCGGTTCAGTTTTGACAAAGTTATAGGTTCGGAAAGTTTTGACAAAGTTATAGGTTCGGAAAGTTTTAACATGAATTTCGAAAAAAAAAAACATTTCCAACCATGAATTCGGTTTAATTATTGAGATCGAGCCACGACTAAAACGCCTTTCCTTTTGAAAATCGGTTCAGTTTTGACAAAGTTATAGGTTCTGAAAGTTTTGACATATTTATAGGTTCGGAAAGTTTTGACATGAATTTCGAAAAAAAAAAACATTTGCAACTATGAATGCGGTTTAATTATTGAGTTCGAGCCACGACTAAAACGCCTTTCGTTTTGAAAATCGGTTCAGTTTTGACAAAGTTATAGGTTCGGAAAGTTTTGACACAGTTAAAGGTTCGGAAAAAATTGACAAAGTTATAGGTTCGGAAAGTTTTGACATGAATTTCGAAAAAAAAAACATTTGCAACTATGAATGCGGTTTAATTATTGAGATCGAGCCATGACTAAAACGCCTTTCCTTTTGAAAAACGGTTCAGTTTGGACAAAGTTATAGGTTCTGAAAGTTTTGACATTTATATAGGTTCGGAAAGTTTTGACATGAATTTCGAAAAAAAAAAACATATGAAAACTATGAATGAGATTTAATTATTGAGATCGAGCCACGACTAAAACGCCTTTCCTTTTGAAAATCGGTTCAGTTTTGACAAAGTTATAGGTTCGGAAAGTTTTGACAAAGTTACAGGTTCGGAAAGTTTTAACATGAATTTCGAAAAAAAAAACATTTCCAACTATGAATGCGGTTTAATTATTGAGATCGAGCCAACACTAAAACGCCTTTCCTTTTGAAAATCGGTTCAGTTTTGACAAAGTTATATGTTCGGAAAGTTTTGACATAGTTATAGGTTCGGAAAGTTTTGACAAAGTTATAGGTTCGGAAAGTTTTAACATAAATTTCGAAAAAAAAAACATTTCCAACTATGAATGCGGTTTAATTATTGAGATCGAGCCACGACTAAAACGCCTTTCCTTTTGAAAATCGGTTCAGTTTTGACAAAGTTAAAGGTTCGGAAAGTTTTGACAAAGTTATAGGTTCGGAAAGTTTTAACATAAATTTCGAAAAAAAAAAACATTTCCAACTATGAATGCGGTTTAATTATTGAGATCGAGCCACGACTAAAACGCCTTTCCTTTTGAAAATCGGTTCAGTTTTGACAAAGTTATAGGTTCGGAAAGTTTTGACAAAGTTATAGGTTCGGAAAGTTTTAACATGAATTTCGAAAAAAAAAACATTTCCAACCATGAATTCGGTTTAATTATTGAGATTGAGCCACGACTAAAACGCCTTTCCTTTTGAAAATCGGTTCAGTTTTGACAAAGTTAAAGGTTTTGAAAGTTTTGACATATTTATAGGTTCGGAAAGTTTTGACATGAATTTCGAAAAAAAAAAACATTTGCAACTATGAATGCGGTTTAATTATTGAGTTCGAGCAACGACTAAAACGCCTTTCCTTTTGAAAATCGGTTCAGTTTTGACAAAGTTATAGGTTCGGAAAGATTTTGACACAGTTAGAGGTTCGGAAAAAATTGACAAAGTTATAGGTTCGGAAAGTTTTGACATGAATTTCGAAAAAAAAAAACACTTGCAACTATGAATGCGGTTTAATTATTGAGATCGAGCCAACACTAAAACGCCTTTCCTTTTGAAAATCGGTTCAGTTTTGACAAAGTTATATGTTCGGAAAGTTTTGACATAGTTATAGGTTCGGAAAGTTTTGACAAAGTTATAGGTTCGGAAAGTTTAACATAAATTTCGAAAAAAAAAAACATTTGCAACTATGAATGCGGTTTAATTATTGAGATCGAGCCACGACTAAAACGCCTTTCCTTTTGAAAATCGGTTCAGTTTTGACAAAGTTATAGGTTCGGAAAGTTTTGACAAAGTTATAGGTTCGGAAAGTTTTAACATAAATTTCGAAAAAAAAAACATTTCCAACTATGAATGCGGTTTAATTATTGAGATCGAGCCACGACTAAAACGCCTTTCCTTTTGAAAATCGGTTCAGTTTTGACAAAGTTATAGGTTCGGAAAGTTTTGACAAAGTTATAGGTTCGGAAAGTTTTAACATGAATTTCGAAAAAAAAAAAACATTTCCAACCATGAATTCGGTTTAATTATTGAGATCGAGCCACGACTAAAACGCCTTTCCTTTTGAAAATCGGTTCAGTTTTGACAAAGTTATAGGTTCTGAAAGTTTTGACATATTTATAGGTTCGGAAAGTTTTGACATGAATTTCGAAAAAAAAAACATTTGCAACTATGAATGCGGTTTAATTATTGAGTTCGAGCCACGACTAAAACGCCTTTCGTTTTGAAAATCGGTTCAGTTTTGACAAAGTTATAGGTTCGGAAAGTTTTGACACAGTTAAAGGTTCGGAAAGTTTTAACATAAATTTCGAAAAAAAAACATTTCCAACTATGAATGCGGTTTAATTATTGAGATCGAGCCACGACTAAAACGCCTTTCCTTTTGAAAATCGGTTCAGTTTTGATAAAGTTATAGGTTCGGAAAGTTTTGACACAGTTAAAGGTTCGGAAAAAATTGACAAAGTTATAGGTTCGGAAAGTTTTAACATGAATTTCGAAAAAAAACATTTGCACCTATGAATGCGGTTTAATTATTGAGATCGAGCCACGACTAAAACTTCTTTCCTTTTGAAAATCGGTTCAGTTTTGACAAAGTTATAGGTTCTGAAAGTTTTGACATATTTATAGGTTCGGAAAGTTTTGACATGAATTTCGAAAAAAAAACATTTGCAACTATGAATGAGGTTTAATTATTGAGATCGAGCCACGACTAAAACGCCTTTCCTTTTGAAAATCGGTTCAGTTTTGACAAAGTTATAGGTTCTGAAAGTTCTGACATATTTATAGGTTCGGAAAGTTTTGACATGAATTTCGAAAAAAAAAACATTTGCAACTATGAATGCGGTTTAATTATTGAGATCGAGCCACGACTAAAACGCATTTCCTTTTGAAAATCGGTTCAGTTTTGACAAAGTTATAGGTTCTGAAAGTTTTGACATTTTTATAGGTTCGGAAAGTTTTGACATGAATTTAAAAAAAAAAATACATTTGCAACTATGAATGAGATTTAATTATTGAGATCGAGCCACGACTAAAACGCCTTTCGTTTTGAAAATCGGTTCAGTTTTGACAAAGTTATAGGTTCGGAAAGTTTTGACATAGTTATAGGTTCGGAAAGTTTTGACAAGTTACAGGTTCGGAAAGTTTAACATGAATTAAAAAAAAAAAAAAATTTCCAACTATGAATGCGGTTTAATTATTGAGATCGAGCCACGACTAAAACGCCTTTCCATTTGAAAATCGGTTCAGTTTTGACAAAGTTATAGGTTCGGAAAGTTTTGACAAAGTTAAAGGTGTGGAAAAAATTGACAAAGTTATAGGTTCGGATAGTTTTGACATGAATTTCGAAAAAAAAAACATTTGCAACAATGAATGCGGTTTAATTGTTGAGATCGAGCCACGACTAAAACGCCTTTCCTTTTGAAAATCGGTTCAGTTTTGACAAAGTTATAGGTTCGGAAAGTTTTGACAAAGTTATAGGTTCGGAAAGTTTTGACATAGTTATAGGTTTGGAAAGTTTTGACAAAGTTACAGGTTCGGAAAGTTTTAACATGAATTTCGAAAAAAAAAAAACATTTCCAACTATGAATGCGGTTTAATTATTGAGATCGCGCCAACACTAAAACGCCTTTCCTTTTGAAAATCGGTTCAGTTTTGACAAAGTTATATGTTCGGAAAGTTTTGACATAGTTATAGGTTCGGAAAGTTTTGACAAAGTTATAGGTTCTGAAAGTTTTAACATGAATTTCGAAAAAAAAAACCAACTTGAATTGGGTTTAATTATTGAGATCGAGCCACGACTAAAACGGATTTCCTTTGAAAATCGGTTCAGTTTTGACAAAGTTATAGGTTCGGAAAGTTTTGACATAGTTATAGGTTCGGAGAATTTGAAAAACTTATAGGTTCGGAAAGTTTTAACATAAATTTCGAAAAAAAAACATTTCCAACTATGAATGCGGTTTAATTATTGAGATCGAGCCACGCCTAAAACGCCTTTCCTTTTGAAAACCGGTTCAGTTTTGACAAAGTTAAAGGTTCTGAAAGTTTTGACATATTTATAGGTTCGGAAAGTTTTGACATGAATTTCGAAAAAAAAAAACATTTGCAACTTTGAATGCATTTTAATTATTGAGATCGAGCCACGACTAAAACGCCTTTCCTTTTGAAAATCGGTTCAGTTTTGACAAAGTTATAGGTTCTGAACGTTTTGACATATTTATAGGTTCGGAAAGTTTTGACATGAATTTCGAAAAAAAAAAAACATTTGCACATATGAATGAGGTTTAATTATTGAGATCGAGCCACTACTAAAACGCCTTTCCTTTTGAAAATCGGTTCAGTTTTGACAAAGTTATAGGTTCGGAAAGTTTTGACAAAGTTATAGGTTCGGAAAGTTTTAACATAAATTTCGAAGAAAAAACATTTCCAACTATGAATTCGGTATAATTATTGAGATCGAGCCACGACTAAAACGCATTTCCTTTTGAAAATCGGTTCAGTTTTGACAAAGTTATAGGTTCTGAAAGTTCTGACATATTTATAGGTTCGGAAAGTTTTGACATGAATTTCGAAAAAAAAAACATTTGCAACTATGAATGCGGTTTAATTATTGAGATCGAGCCACGACTAAAACGTCTTTCCTTTTTAAAATCGGTTCAGTTTTGATAAAGTTATAGGTTCGGAAAGTTGTGACACAGTTAAAGGTTCGGAAAAAATTGACAAAGTTATAGGTTCGGAAAGTTTTAACATGAATTTCGAAAAAAAACATTTGCAACTATGAATGCGGTTTAATTATTGAGATCGAGCCACGACTAAAACTTCTTTCCTTTTGAAAATCGGTTCAGTTTTGACAAAGTTATAGGTTCTGAAAGTTTTGACATATTTATAGGTTCGGAAAGTTTTGACATGAATTTCGAAAAAAAAAACATTTGCAACTATGAATGAGGTTTAATTATTGAGATCGAGCCACGACTAAAACGCCTTTCCTTTTGAAAATCGGTTCATTTTTGACAAAGTTATAGGTTCGGAAAGTTTTGACATAGTTATAGGTTCGGAAAGTTTTGACAAAGTTATAGGTTCGGAAAGTTTTAACATAAATTTCGAAAAAAAAAACATTTCCAACTATGAATGCGGTTTAATTATTGAGATAGAGCCACGACTAAAACGCCTTTCCTTTTGAAAATCGGTTCAGTTTTGACAAAGTTATAGGTTCTGAAAGTTTTGACATATTTATAGGTTCGGAAAGTTTTGACATGAATTTCGAAAAGAAAAAAAACATTTGCAACTAGGAATGCGGTTTAATTATTGAGTTCGAGCCACGACTAAAACGGATTTCCTTTTGAAAATCGGTTCAGTTTTGACAAAGTTATAGGTTCGGAAAGTTTTGACATAGTTATAGGTTCGGAAAGTTTTGAAAAAGTTATAGGTTCGGAAAGTTTTAACATAAATTTCGAAAAAAAAAACATTTCCAACTATGAATGCGGTTTAATTATTGAGATAGAGCCACGACTAAAACGGCTTTCCTTTTGAAAATCGGTTCAGTTTTGACAAAGTTATAGGTTCTGAAAGTTTTGACATATTTATAGGTTCGGAAAGTTTTGACATGAATTTCGAAAAGAAAAAAAACATTTGCAACTATGAATGCGGTTTAATTATTGAGTTCGAGCCACGATGCTTTTGAAAACGCATGCAATTTCGAAATTTTGAAAATAGGTTCAGTTTGACATTACAGGTTCGGAAAGTTTTAACAAGAATTTCGAAAAAAAAAAATTTCAACTATGAATGCGGTTTAATTATTGAGATCGAGCCACGACTAAAACGCCTTTCCTTTTGAAAATCGGTTCAGTTTTGACAAAGTTATAGGTTCGGAAAGTTTTGACATAGTTATAGGTTTGGAAAGTTTTGACAAAGTTACAGGTTCGAAAAGTTTTAACATGAATTTCGAAAAAAAAAACATTTGCAACTATGAATGCGGTTTAATTATTGAGATCGAGCCACGACTAAAACGCCTTTCCATTTGAAAATCGGTTCAGTTTTGACAAAGTTATAGGTTCGGAAAGTTTTGACAAAGTTAAAGGTTTGGAAAATTTGACAAAGTTATAGGTTCGGAAAGTTTTGACATGAATTTCGAAAAAAAAAAACATTTGCAACAATGAATGCGGTTTAATTGTTGAGATCGAGCCACGACTAAAACGCCTTTCCTTTTGAAAATCGGTTCAGTTTTGACAAAGTTATAGGTTCGGAAAGTTTTGACAAAGTTATAGGTTCGGAAAGTTTTGACATAGTTATAGGTTTGGAAAGTTTTGACAAAGTTACAGGTTCGGAAAGTTTTAACATGAATTTCAAAAAAAAAAAACATTTCCAACTATGAATGCGGTTTAATTATTGAGATCGAGCCAACAAAGTTATAGGTTCGGAAAGTTTTGACATAGTTATAGGTTCGGAAAGTTTTGACAAAGTTATAGGTTCTGAAAGTTTTAACATGAATTTCGAAAAAAATATATTTCCAACTATGAATTGGGTTTAATTATTGAGATCGAGCCACGACTAAAACGGATTTCCTTTTGAAAATCGGTTCAGTTTTGACAAAGTTATAGGTTCGGAAAGTTTTGACATAGTTATAGGTTCGGAAAGTTTTGACAAAGTTATAGGTTCGGAAAGTTTTAACATAAATTTCGAAAAAAAAAACATTTCCAACTATGAATGCGGTTTAATTATTGAGATAGAGCCACGACTAAAACGCCTTTCCTTTTGAAAATCGGTTCAGTTTTGACAAAGTTATAGGTTCTGAAAGTTTTGACATATTTATAGGTTCGGAAAGTTTTGACATGAATTTCGAAAAGAAAAAAAACATTTGCAACTAGGAATGCGGTTTAATTATTGAGTTCGAGCCACGACTAAAACGGATTTCCTTTTGAAAATCGGTTCAGTTTTGACAAAGTTATAGGTTCGGAAAGTTTTGACATAGATATAGGTTCGGAAAGTTTTGAAAAAGTTATAGGTTCGGAAAGTTTTAACATAAATTTCGAAAAAAAAAACATTTGCAACTATGAATGCGGTTTAATTATTGAGATAGAGCCACGACTAAAACGGCTTTCCTTTTGAAAATCGGTTCAGTTTTGACAAAGTTATAGGTTCTGAAAGTTTTGACTTATTTATAGGTTCGGAAAGTTTTGACATGAATTTCGAAAAGAAAAAAAACATTTGCAACTATGAATGCGGTTTAATTATTGAGTTCGAGCCACGACTAAAACGCCTTTCCTTTTGAAAATCGGTTCAGTTTTGACAAAGTTATAGATTCGGAAAGTTTTGACATAGTTATAGGTTCGGAAAGTTTTGACAAAGTTACAGGTTCGGAAAGTTTTAACAAGAATTTCGAAAAAAAAAAAAAATTTCAACTATGAATGCGGTTTAATTATTGAGATCGAGCCACGACTAAAACGCCTTTCCATTTGAAAATCGGTTCAGTTTTGACAAAGTTATAGGTTCGGAAAGTTTTGACAAAGTTAAAGGTTTGGAAAAAATTGACAAAGTTATAGGTTCGGATAGTTTTGACATGAATTTCGAAAAAAAAAACATTTGCAACAATGAATGCGGTTTAATTGTTGAGATCGAGCCACGACTAAAACGCCTTTCCTTTTGAAAATCGGTTCAGTTTTGACAAAGTTATAGGTTCGGAAAGTTTTGACAAAGTTATAGGTTCGGAAAGTTTTGACATAGTTATAGGTTTGGAAAGTTTTGACAAAGTTACAGGTTCGGAAAGTTTTAACATGAATTTCGAAAAAAAAAAAACATTTCCAACTATGAATGCGGTTTAATTATTGAGATCGAGCCAACACTAAAACGCCTTTCCTTTTGAAAATCGGTTCAGTTTTGACAAAGTTATATGTTCGGAAAGTTTTGACATAGTTATAGGTTCGGAAAGTTTTGACAAAGTTATAGGTTCTGAAAGTTTTAACATGAATTTGGAAAAAAAAAATATTTCCAACTATGAATTGGGTTTAATTATTGAGATCGAGCCACGACTAAAACGGATTTCCTTTTGAAAATCGGTTCAGTTTTGACAAAGTTATAGGTTCGGAAAGTTTTGACATAGTTATAGGTTCGGAAAGTTTTGAAAAAGTTATAGGTTCGGAAAGTTTTAACATAAATTTCGAAAAAAAAAACATTTCCAACTATGAATGCGGTTTAATTATTGAGATCGAGCCACGCCTAAAACGCCTTTCCTTTTGAAAACCGGTTCAGTTTTGACAAAGTTATAGGTTCTGAAAGTTTTGACATATTTATAGGTTCGGAAAATTTTGACATGAATTTCGAAAAAAAAAACAACTATGAATGCGGTTTAATTATTGAGATCGAGCCACGACTAAAACGCCTTTCCTTTTGAAAATCGGTTCAGTTTTGACAAGATTATAGGTTCTGAAAGTTTTGACATATTTATAGGTTCGGAAAGTTTTGACATGAATTTCGAAAAAAAAACATTTGCAACTATGAATGAGGTTTAATTATTGAGATCGAGCCACGACTAAAACGCCTTTCCTTTTGAAAATCGGTTCAGTTTTGACAAAGTTATAGGTTCGGAAAATTTTGACAAAGTTATAGGTCCGGAAAGTTTTAACATAAATTTCGAAAAAAAAAAATTTCCAACTATGAATGCGGTTTAATTATTGAGATCGAGCCACGACTAAAACGTCTTTCCTTTTGAAAATCGGTTCAGTTTTGACAAAGTTATAGGTTCGGAAAGTTTTGACACAGTTATAGGTTTGGAAAAAATTGACAAAGTTATAGGTTCGGAAAGTTTTGACATGAATTTCGAAAAAAAAACATTTGCAACTATGAATGCGGTTTAATTATTGAGATCGAGCCACGACTAAAACGGATTTCCTTTTGAAAATCGGTTCAGTTTTGACAAAGTTATAGGTTCGGGAAGTTTTGACATAGTTATAGGTTCGGAAAGTTTTGACAAAGTTATAGGTTCGGAAAGTTTTAACATAAATTTCGAAAAAAAAAACATTTCCAACTATGAATGCGGTTTAATTATTGAGATCGAGACACGCCTAAAACGCCTTTCCTTTTGACAACCGGTTCAGTTTTGACAAAGTTATAGGTTCTGAAAGTTTTGACATATTTATTGGTTCGGAAAGTTTTGACATGAATTTCGAAAAAAAAAACATTTGCAACTATGAATGCGGTTTAATTATTGAGATCGAGCCACGACTAAAACGCCTTTTCTTTTGAAAATCGGTTCAGTTTTGACAAAGTTATAGGTTCTGAAAGTTTTGACATTTTTATAGGTTCGGAAAGTTTTGACATGAATTTCGAAAAAAAAAACATTTGCAACTATGAATGAGGTTTAATTATTCAGATCGAGCCACGACTAAAACGCCTTTCCTTTTGAAAATCGGTTCAGTTTTGACAAAGTTATAGGTTCGGAAAGTTTTGACAAAGTTATAGGTTCTGAAAGTTTAAACATAAATTTCGAAAAAAAAACATTTCCAACTATGAATTCGGTTTAATTATTGAGATCAAGCCACGACTAAAACGCCTTTCCTTTTGAAAATCGGTTCAGTTTTGACAAAGTTATAGGTTCGGAAAGTTTGACATAGTTATTGATTCGGAAAGTTTTGACAAAGTTATAGGTTCTGAAAGTTTTAACATAAATTTCGAAAAAAAAACATTTCCAACTATGAATGCGGTTTAATTATTGAGATCGAGCCACGACTAAAACGCCTTTCCTTTTAAAAATCGGTTCAGTTTTGACAAAGTTATAGGTTCGGAAAGTTTTGACACAGTTAAAGGTTCGGAAAAAATTGACAAAGTTATAGGTTCGGAAAGTTTTGACATGAATTTAGAAAAAAAAAACATTTCCAACTATGAATGCGGTTTAATTATTGAGATCGAGCCACGACTAAAACGCCTTTCCTTTTGAAAATCGGTTCAGTTTTGACAAAGTTATAGGTTCGGAAAGTTTTGACATAGTTATAGGCTTGGAAAGTTTTGACAAAGTTACAGGTTCGGAAAGTTTTAACATAAATTTCGAAAAAAAAAAATTCAACTATGAATTCGGTTTAATTATTGAGATCGAGCCACGACTAAAACGCCTTTCCATTTGAAAATCGGTTCAGTTTTGACAAAGTTATCGGTTCGGAAAGTTTTGACAAAGTTAAAGGTTTGGAAAAAATTGACAAAGTTATAGGTTCGGATAGTTTTGACATGAATTTCGAAAAAAAAAAAATTTGCAACAATGAATGCGGTTTAATTGTTGAGATCGAGCCACGACTAAAACGCCTTTCCTTTTGAAAATCGGTTCAGTTTTGACAAAGTTATAGGTTCGGAAAGTTTTGACATAGTTATAGGTTCGGAAAGTTTTGACAAAGTTATAGGTTCGGAAAGTTTTGACATAGTTATAGGTTTGGAAAGTTTTGACAAAGTTACAGGTTCGGAAAGTTTTAACATGAATTTCGAAAAAAAAATAAAATTTCCAACTATGAATGAGGTTTAATTATTGAGATCGAGCCAACACTAAAACGCATTTCTCTTTGAAAATCGGTTCAGTTTTGACAAAGTTATATGTTCGGAAAGTTTTGACAAAGTTATAGGTTCGGAAAGTTTTAACATGAATTTCGAAAAAAAAAATATTTCCAACTATGAATTGAGTTTAATTATTGAGATCGAGCCACGACTAAAACGGATTTCCTTTTGAAAATCGGTTCAGTTTTGACAAAGTTATAGGTTCGGAAAGTTTTGACATAGTTATAGGTTCGGAAAGTTTTGAAAAAGTTATAGGTTCGGAAAGTTTTAACATAAATTTCGAAAAAAAAACATTTCCAACTATGAATGCGGTTTAATTATTGAGATCGAGCCACGCCTAAAACGCCTTTCCTTTTGAAAACCGGTTCAGTTTTGACAAAGTTATAGGTTCTGAAAGTTTTGACATATTTATAGGTTCGGAAAATTTTGACATGAATTTCGAAAAAAAAAAACATTTGCAACTATGAATGCGGTTTAATTATTGAGATCGAGCCACGACTAAAACGCCTTTCCTTTTGAAAATCGGTTCAGTTTTGACAAGATTATAGGTTCTGAAAGTTTTGACATATTTATAGGTTCGGAAAGTTTTGACATGAATTTCGAAAAAAAAACATTTGCAACTATGAATGAGGTTTAATTATTGAGATCGAGCCACGACTAAAACGCCTTTCCTTTTGAAAATCGGTTCAGTTTTGACAAAGTTATAGGTTCGGAAAATTTTGACACAGTTATAGGTTTGGAAAAAATTGACAAAGTTATAGGTTCGGAAAGTTTTGACATGAATTTCGAAAAAAAAACATTTGCAACTATGAATGCGGTTTAATTATTGAGATCGAGCCACGACTAAAACGGATTTCCTTTTTGAAAATCGGTTCAGTTTTGACAAAGTTATAGGTTCGGGAAGTTTTGACATAGTTATAGGTTCGGAAAGTTTTGACAAAGTTATAGGTTCGGAAAGTTTTAACATAAATTTCGAAAAAAAAAACATTTCCAACTATGAATGCGGTTTAATTATTGAGATCGAGACACGCCTAAAACGCCTTTCCTTTTGACAACCGGTTCAGTTTTGACAAAGTTATAGGTTCTGAAAGTTTTGACATATTTATTGGTTCGGAAAGTTTTGACATGAATTTCGAAAAAAAAAACATTTGCAACTATGAATGCGGTTTAATTATTGAGATCGAGCCACGACTAAAACGCCTTTTCTTTTGAAAATCGGTTCAGTTTTGACAAAGTTATAGGTTCTGAAAGTTTTGACATTTTTATAGGTTCGGAAAGTTTTGACATGAATTTCGAAAAAAAAAACATTTGCAACTATGAATGAGGTTTAATTATTCAGATCGAGCCACGACTAAAACGCCTTTCCTTTTGAAAATCGGTTCAGTTTTGACAAAGTTATAGGTTCGGAAAGTTTTGACAAAGTTATAGGTTCTGAAAGTTTAAACATAAATTTCGAAAAAAAAACATTTCCAACTATGAATTCGGTTTAATTATTGAGATCAAGCCACGACTAAAACGCCTTTCCTTTTGAAAATCGGTTCAGTTTTGACAAAGTTATAGGTTCGGAAAGTTTGACATAGTTATTGATTCGGAAAGTTTTGACAAAGTTATAGGTTCTGAAAGTTTTAACATAAATTTCGAAAAAAAAAACATTTCCAACTATGAATGCGGCTTAATTATTGAGATCGAGCCACGACTAAAACGCCTTTCCTTTTGAAAATCGGTTCAGTTTTGACAAAGTTATAGGTTCGGAAAGTTTTGACACAGTTAAAGGTTCGGAAAAAATTGACAAAGTTATAGGTTCGGAAAGTTTTGACATGAATTTAGAAAAAAAAAACATTTCCAACTATGAATGCGGTTTAATTATTGAGATCGAGCCACGACTAAAACGCCTTTCCTTTTGAAAATCGGTTCAGTTTTGACAAAGTTATAGGTTCGGAAAGTTTTGACATAGTTATAGGCTTGGAAAGTTTTGACAAAGTTACAGGTTCGGAAAGTTTTAACATAAATTTCGAAAAAAAAAAATTCAACTATGAATTCGGTTTAATTATTGAGATCGAGCCACGACTAAAACGCCTTTCCATTTGAAAATCGGTTCAGTTTTGACAAAGTTATCGGTTCGGAAAGTTTTGACAAAGTTAAAGGTTTGGAAAAAATTGACAAAGTTATAGGTTCGGATAGTTTTGACATGAATTTCGAAAAAAAAAAAATTTCCAACTATGAATGAGGTTTAATTATTGAGATCGAGCCAACACTAAAACGCATTTCTCTTTGAAAATCGGTTCAGTTTTGACAAAGTTATATGTTCGGAAAGTTTTGACATAGTTATAGGTTCGGAAAGTTTTGACAAAGTTATAGCGGTTCTGAAAGTTTTAACATAAATTTCGAAAAAAAAAACATTTCCAACTATGAATGCGGCTTAATTATTGAGATCGAGCCACGACTAAAACGCCTTTCCTTTTGAAAATCGGTTCAGTTTTGACAAAGTTATAGGTTCGGAAAGTTTTGACACAGTTAAAGGTTCGGAAAAAATTGACAAAGTTATAGGTTCGGAAAGTTTTGACATGAATTTAGAAAAAAAAAACATTTCCAACTATGAATGCGGTTTAATTATTGAGATCGAGCCACGACTAAAACGCCTTTCCTTTTGAAAATCGGTTCAGTTTTGACAAAGTTATAGGTTCGGAGAGTTTTGACATAGTTATAGGTTCGGAAAGTTTTGACAAAGTTATAGGTTCGGAAAGTTTTGACATAGTTATAGGTTTGGAAAGTTTTGACAAAGTTACAGGTTCGGAAAGTTTTAACATGAATTTCGAAAAAAAAATAAAATTTCCAACTATGAATGAGGTTTAATTATTGAGATCGAGCCAACACTAAAACGCATTTCTCTTTGAAAATCGGTTCAGTTTTGACAAAGTTATATGTTCGGAAAGTTTTGACATAGTTATAGGTTCGGAAAGTTTTGACAAAGTTATAGGTTCGGAAAGTTTTAACATAAATTTCGAAAAAAAAAACATTTGCAACTATGAATGCGGTTTAATTATTAAGATCGAGCCACGACTAAAACGCCTTTCCTTTTGAAAATCGGTTCAGTTTTGACAAAGTTATAGGTTCGGAGAGTTTTGACATAGTTATAGGTTCGGAAAGTTTTGACAAAGTTATAGGTTCGGAAAGTTTTAACATAAATTTCGAAAAAAAAAACATTTCCAACTATGAATGCGGTTTAATTATTGAGATAGAGCCACGACTAAAACGGCTTTCCTTTTGAAAATCGGTTCAGTTTTGACAAAGTTATAGGTTTTGAAAGTTTTGACATATTTATAGGTTCGGAAAGTTTTGACATGAATTTCGAAAAGAAAAAAAACATTTGCAACTATGAATGCGGTTTAATTATTGAGATCGAGCCACGACTAAAACGCCTTTCCTTTTGAAAATCGGTTCAGTTTTGACAAAGTTATAGGTTCGGAAAGTTTTGACAAAGTTAAAGGTTTGGAAAAAATTGACAAAGTTATAGGTTCGGATAGTTTTGACATGAATTTCGAAAAAAAAAACATTTGCAACAATGAATGCGGTTTAATTATTGAGATCGAGCCACGACTAAAACGCCTTTCCTTTTGAAAATCGGTTCAGTTTTGACAAAGTTATAGGTTCGGAAAGTTTTGACAAAGTTATAGGTTCGGAAAGTTTTGACAAAGTTATAGGTTCGGAAAGATTTAACATGAATTTCGAAAAAAAAAACATTTCCAACCATGAATTCGGTTTAATTATTGAGATCGAGCCACCACTAAAACGCCTTTCCTTTTGAAAATCGGTTCAGTTTTGACAAAGTTATAGGTTCTGAAAGTTTTGACATATTTATAGGTTCGGAAAGTTTTGACATGAATTTCGAAAAAAAAAACATTTGCAACTATGAATGCGGTTTAATTATTGAGTTCGAGCCACGACTAAAACGCCTTTCGTTTTGAAAATCGGTTCAGTTTTGACAAAGTTATAGGTTCGGAAAGTTTTGACACAGTTAAAGGTTCGGAAAAAATTTACAAAGTTATAGGTTCGGAAAGTTTTGACATGAATTTCGAAAAAAAAACATTTGCAACTATGAATGCGGTTTAATTATTGAGATCGAGCCATGACTAAAACGCCTTTCCTTTTGAAAATCGGTTCTGTTTTGACAAAGTTATAGGTTCTGAAAGTTTTGACATTTTTATAGGTTCGGAAAGTTTTGACATGAATTTCGAAAAAAAAAAACATTTGCAACTATGAATGAGGTTTAATTATTGAGATCGAGCCACGACTAAAACGCCTTTCCTTTTGAAACTCGGTTTAGTTTTGACAAAGTTATAGGTTCGGAAAGTTTTGACATAGTTATAGGTTCGGAAAGTTTTGACAAAGTTATAGGTTCGGAAAGTTTTAACATAAATTTCGAAAAAAAAAACATTTACAACTATGAATGCGGTTTAATTATTGAGATAGAGCCACGACTAAAACGCCTTTCCTTTTGAAAATCGGTTCAGTTTTGACAAAATTAAAGGTTCGGAAAGTTTTGATAAAGTTATAGATTCGGAAAGTTTTGACAAAGTTATAGGTTCTGAAAGTTTTAACATAAATTTCGAAAAAAAAAAAATTCAACTATGAATTCGGTTTAATTATTGAGATCGAGCCACGACTAAAACGCCTTTCCATTTGAAAATCGGTTCAGTTTTGACAAAGTTATAGGTTCGGAAAGTTTTGACACAGTTAAAGGTTCGGAAAAAATTTACAAAGTTATAGGTTCGGAAAGTTTTGACATGAATTTAGAAAAAAAAAACATTTCCAACTATGAATGCGGTTTAATTATTGAGATCGAGCCACGACTAAAACGCCTTTCCTTTTGAAAATCGGTTCAGTTTTGACAAAGTTATAGGTTCGGAAAGTTTTGACATAGTTATAGGCTTGGAAAGTTTTGACAAAGTTACAGGTTCGGAAAGTTTTAACATAAATTTCGAAAAAAAAAAATTCAACTATGAATTCGGTTTAATTATTGAGATCGAGCCACGACTAAAACGCCTTTCCATTTGAAAATCGGTTCAGTTTTGACAAAGTTATCGGTTCGGAAAGTTTTGACAAAGTTAAAGGTTTGGAAAAAATTGACAAAGTTATAGGTTCGGATTGTTTTGACATGAATTTCGAAAAAAAAAAAATTTGCAACAATGAATGCGGTTTAATTGTTGAGATCGAGCCACGACTAAAACGCCTTTCCTTTTGAAAATCGGTTCAGTTTTGACAAAGTTATAGGTTCGGAAAGTTTTGACATAGTTATAGGTTCGGAAAGTTTTGACAAAGTTATAGGTTCGGAAAGTTTTGACATAGTTATAGGTTTGGAAAGTTTTGACAAAGTTACAGGTTCGGAAAGTTTTAACATGAATTTCGAAAAAAAAATAAAATTTCCAACTATGAATGAGGTTTAATTATTGAGATCGAGCCAACACTAAAACGCATTTCTCTTTGAAAATCGGTTCAGTTTTGACAAAGTTATATGTTCGGAAAGTTTTGACAAAGTTATAGGTTCGGAAAGTTTTAACATGAATTTCGAAAAAAAAAATATTTCCAACTATGAATTGGGTTTAATTATTGAGATCGAGCCACGACTAAAACGGATTTCCTTTTGAAAATCGGTTCAGTTTTGACAAAGTTATAGGTTCGGAAAGTTTTGACATAGTTATAGGTTCGGAAAGTTTTGAAAAAGTTATAGGTTCGGAAAGTTTTAACATAAATTTCGAAAAAAAAACATTTCCAACTATGAATGCGGTTTAATTATTGAGATCGAGCCACGCCTAAAACGCCTTTCCTTTTGAAAACCGGTTCAGTTTTGACAAAGTTATAGGTTCTGAAAGTTTTGACATATTTATAGGTTCGGAAAATTTTGACATGAATTTCGAAAAAAAAAAACAACTATGAATGCGGTTTAATTATTGAGATCGAGCCACGACTAAAACGCCTTTCCTTTTGAAAATCGGTTCAGTTTTGACAAGATTATAGGTTCTGAAAGTTTTGACATATTTATAGGTTCGGAAAGTTTTGACATGAATTTCGAAAAAAAAACATTTGCAACTATGAATGAGGTTTAATTATTGAGATCGAGCCACGACTAAAACGCCTTTCCTTTTGAAAATCGGTTCAGTTTTGACAAAGTTATAGGTTCGGAAAATTTTGACAAAGTTATAGGTCCGGAAAGTTTTAACATAAATTTCGAAAAAAAAAAATTTCCAACTATGAATGCGGTTTAATTATTGAGATCGAGCCACGACTAAAACGTCTTTCCTTTTGAAAATCGGTTCAGTTTTGACAAAGTTATAGGTTCGGAAAGTTTTGACACAGTTATAGGTTTGGAAAAAATTGACAAAGTTATAGGTTCGGAAAGTTTTGACATGAATTTCGAAAAAAAAACATTTGCAACTATGAATGCGGTTTAATTATTGAGATCGAGCCACGACTAAAACGGATTTCCTTTTGAAAATCGGTTCAGTTTTGACAAAGTTATAGGTTCGGGAAGTTTTGACAAAGTTATAGGTTCGGAAAGTTTTGACAAAGTTATAGGTTCGGAAAGTTTTAACATAAATTTCGAAAAAAAAAACATTTCCAACTATGAATGCGGTTTAATTATTGAGATCGAGACACGCCTAAAACGCCTTTCCTTTTGACAACCGGTTCAGTTTTGACAAAGTTATAGGTTCTGAAAGTTTTGACATATTTATTGGTTCGGAAAGTTTTGACATGAATTTCGAAAAAAAAAACATTTGCAACTATGAATGCGGTTTAATTATTGAGATCGAGCCACGACTAAAACGCCTTTTCTTTTGAAAATCGGTTCAGTTTTGACAAAGTTATAGGTTCTGAAAGTTTTGACATTTTTATAGGTTCGGAAAGTTTTGACATGAATTTCGAAAAAAAAAACATTTGCAACTATGAATGAGGTTTAATTATTCAGATCGAGCCACGACTAAAACGCCTTTCCTTTTGAAAATCGGTTCAGTTTTGACAAAGTTATAGGTTCGGAAAGTTTTGACAAAGTTATAGGTTCTGAAAGTTTAAACATAAATTTCGAAAAAAAAAACATTTCCAACTATGAATTCGGTTTAATTATTGAGATCAAGCCACGACTAAAACGCCTTTCCTTTTGAAAATCGGTTCAGTTTTGACAAAGTTATAGGTTCGGAAAGTTTGACATAGTTATTGATTCGGAAAGTTTTGACAAAGTTATAGGTTCTGAAAGTTTTAACATAAATTTCGAAAAAAAAAACATTTCCAACTATGAATGCGGCTTAATTATTGAGATCGAGCCACGACTAAAACGCCTTTCCTTTTGAAAATCGGTTCAGTTTTGACAAAGTTATAGGTTCGGAAAGTTTTGACACAGTTAAAGGTTCGGAAAAAATTGACAAAGTTATAGGTTCGGAAAGTTTTGACATGAATTTAGAAAAAAAAAACATTTCCAACTATGAATGCGGTTTAATTATTGAGATCGAGCCACGACTAAAACGCCTTTCCTTTTGAAAATCGGTTCAGTTTTGACAAAGTTATAGGTTCGGAAAGTTTTGACATAGTTATAGGCTTGGAAAAAATTGACAAAGTTATAGGTTCGGATAGTTTTGACATGAATTTCGAAAAAAAAAAAATTTGCAACAATGAATGCGGTTTAATTGTTGAGATCGAGCCACGACTAAAACGCCTTTCCTTTTGAAAATCGGTTCAGTTTTGACAAAGTTATAGGTTCGGAAAGTTTTGACATAGTTATAGGTTCGGAAAGTTTTGACAAAGTTATAGGTTCGGAAAGTTTTGACATAGTTATAGGTTTGGAAAGTTTTGACAAAGTTACAGGTTCGGAAAGTTTTAACATGAATTTCGAAAAAAAAATAAAATTTCCAACTATGAATGAGGTTTAATTATTGAGATCGAGCCAACACTAAAACGCATTTCTCTTTGAAAATCGGTTCAGTTTTGACAAAGTTATATGTTCGGAAAGTTTTGACATAGTTATAGGTTCGGAAAGTTTTGACAAAGTTATAGGTTCGGAAAGTTTTAACATAAATTTCGAAAAAAAAAACATTTGCAACTATGAATGCGGTTTAATTATTAAGATCGAGCCACGACTAAAACGCCTTTCCTTTTGAAAATCGGTTCAGTTTTGACAAAGTTATAGGTTCGGAGAGTTTTGACATAGTTATAGGTTCGGAAAGTTTTGACAAAGTTATAGGTTCGGAAAGTTTTAACATAAATTTCGAAAAAAAAAACATTTCCAACTATGAATGCGGTTTAATTATTGAGATAGAGCCACGACTAAAACGGCTTTCCTTTTGAAAATCGGTTCAGTTTTGACAAAGTTATAGGTTTTGAAAGTTTTGACATATTTATAGGTTCGGAAAGTTTTGACATGAATTTCGAAAAGAAAAAAAACATTTGCAACTATGAATGCGGTTTAATTATTGAGATCGAGCCACGACTAAAACGCCTTTCCTTTTGAAAATCGGTTCAGTTTTGACAAAGTTATAGGTTCGGAAAGTTTTGACAAAGTTAAAGGTTTGGAAAAAATTGACAAAGTTATAGGTTCGGATAGTTTTGACATGAATTTCGAAAAAAAAAACATTTGCAACAATGAATGCGGTTTAATTATTGAGATCGAGCCACGACTAAAACGCCTTTCCTTTTGAAAATCGGTTCAGTTTTGACAAAGTTATAGGTTCGGAAAGTTTTGACAAAGTTATAGGTTCGGAAAGTTTTGACAAAGTTATAGGTTCGGAAAGATTTAACATGAATTTCGAAAAAAAAAACATTTCCAACCATGAATTCGGTTTAATTATTGAGATCGAGCCACCACTAAAACGCCTTTCCTTTTGAAAATCGGTTCAGTTTTGACAAAGTTATAGGTTCTGAAAGTTTTGACATATTTATAGGTTCGGAAAGTTTTGACATGAATTTCGAAAAAAAAAAACATTTGCAACTATGAATGCGGTTTAATTATTGAGTTCGAGCCACGACTAAAACGCCTTTCGTTTTGAAAATCGGTTCAGTTTTGACAAAGTTATAGGTTCGGAAAGTTTTGACACAGTTAAAGGTTCGGAAAAAATTTACAAAGTTATAGGTTCGGAAAGTTTTGACATGAATTTCGAAAAAAAAACATTTGCAACTATGAATGGGGTTTAATTATTGAGATCGAGCCATGACTAAATCGCCTTTCCTTTTGAAAATCGGTTCTGTTTTGACAAAGTTATAGGTTCTGAAAGTTTTGACATTTTTATAGGTTCGGAAAGTTTTGACATGAATTTCGAAAAAAAAAAACATTTGCAACTATGAATGAGGTTTAATTATTGAGATCGAGCCACGACTAAAACGCCTTTCCTTTTGAAAATCGGTTTAGTTTTGACAAAGTTATAGGTTCGGAAAGTTTTGACATAGTTATAGGTTCGGAAAGTTTTGACAAAGTTATAGGTTCGGAAAGTTTTAACATAAATTTCGAAAAAAAAAACATTTACAACTATGAATGCGGTTTAATTATTGAGATAGAGCCACGACTAAAACGCCTTTCCTTTTGAAAATCGGTTCAGTTTTGACAAAATTAAAGGTTCGGAAAGTTTTGATAAAGTTATAGATTCGGAAAGTTTTGACAAAGTTATAGGTTCTGAAAGTTTTAACATAAATTTCGAAAAAAAAAAAATTCAACTATGAATTCGGTTTAATTATTGAGATCGAGCCACGACTAAAACGCCTTTCCATTTGAAAATCGGTTCAGTTTTGACAAAGTTATCGGTTCGGAAAGTTTTGACAAAGTTAAAGGTTTAGAAAAAATTGACAAAGTTATAGGTTCGGAAAGTTTTGACATGAATTTCGAAAAAAAAAAAATTTGCAACAATGAATGCGGTTTAATTGTTGAGATCGAGCCACGACTAAAACGCCTTTCCTTTTGAAAATCGGTTCAGTTTTGACAAAGTTATAGGTTCGGAAAGTTTTGACATAGTTATAGGTTCGGAAAGTTTTGACAAAGTTATAGGTTCGGAAAGTTTTGACATAGTTATAGGTTTGGAAAGTTTTGACAAAGTTACAGGTTCGGAAAGTTTTAACATGAATTTCGAAAAAAAAATAAAATTTCCAACTATGAATGAGGTTTAATTATTGAGATCGAGCCAACACTAAAACGCATTTCTCTTTGAAAATCGGTTCAGTTTTGACAAAGTTATATGTTCGGAAAGTTTTGACATAGTTATAGGTTCGGAAAGTTTTGACAAAGTTATAGGTTCGGAAAGTTTTAACATAAATTTCGAAAAAAAAAACATTTGCAACTATGAATGCGGTTTAATTATTGAGATCAAGCCATGACTAAAATGCCCTTTCTTTTGAAAATCGGTTCAGTTTTGACAAAGTTATAGGTTCGGAAAGTTTTGACAAAGTTATAGGTTCGGAAAGTTTTGACATGAATTTGGAAAAAAAAAACATTTGCAACTATGAATGCGGTTTAATTATTGAGATCGAGCCACGACTAAAACGCCTTTCCTTTTGAAAATCGGTTCAGTTTTGACAAAGTTATAGGTTCGGAAAGTTTTGACACAGTTAGAGGTTCGGAAAAAATTGACAAAGTTATAGGTTCGGAAAGTTTTGATATGAATTTCGAAAAAAAAAACACTTGCAACTATGAATGCGGTTTAATTATTGAGATCGAGCCACGACTAAAACGCCTTTCCTTTTGAAAATCGGTTCAGTTTTGACAAAGTTATAGGTTCGGAAAGTTTTGACAAAGTTATAGGTTCGGAAAGTTTTAACATAAATTTCGAAAAAAAAACATTTCCAACTACGAATGCGGTTCAATTATTGAGATCGAGCCATGACTAAAACGCCTTTCCTTTTGAAAATCGTTTCAGTTTTGACAAAGTTATAGGTTCGGAAAGTTTTGACAAAGTTATAGGTTCGGAAAGATTTAACATGAATTTCGAAAAAAAAAAACATTTCCAACCATGAATTCGGTTTAATTATTGAGATCGAGCCACGACTAAAACGCCTTTCCTTTTGAAAATCGGTTCAGTTTTGACAAAGTTATAGGTTCGGAAAGTTTTGACACAGTTAAAGGTTCGGAAAAAATTGACAAAGTTATAGGTTCGGAAAGTTTTGACATGAATTTCGAAAAAAAAACATTTGCAACTATGAATGCGGTTTAATTATTGAGATCGAGCCATGACTAAAACGCCTTTCCTTTTGAAAATCGGTTTTGTTTTGACAAAGTTATAGGTTCTGAAAGTTTTGACATTTTTATAGGTTCGGAAAGTTTTGACATGAATTTCGAAAAAAAAAACATTTGCAACTATGAATGAGGTTTAATTATTGAGATCGAGCCACGACTAAAACGCCTTTCCTTTTGAAAATCGGTTCAGTTTTGACAAAGTTATAGGTTCGGAAAGTTTTGACATAGTTATAGGTTCGGAAAGTTTTGACAAAGTTATAGGTTCGGAAAGTTTTAACATAAATTTCGAAAAAAAAAACATTTCCAACTATGAATGCGGTTTAATTATTGAGATAGAGCCACGACTAAAACGGCTTTCCTTTTTAAAATCGGTTCAGTTTTGACAAAGTTATATGTTCTGAAAGTTTTGACATATTTATAGGTTCGGAAAGTTTTGACATGAATTTCGAAAAGAAAAAAAACATTTGCAACTATGAATGCGGTTTAATTATTGAGTTCGAGCCATGACTAAAACGCCTTTCCTTTTGAAAATCGGTTCAGTTTTGACAAAGTTATAGGTACGGAAAGTTTTGACACAGTTAAAGGTTCGGAAAAAATTGACAAAGTTATAGGTTCGGAAAGTTTTGACATGAATTTAGAAAAAAAAACATTTGCAACTATGAATGCGGTTTAATTATTGAGATCGAGCCATGACTCAAACGCCTTTCCTTTTGAAAATCGTTTCAGTTTTGACAAAGTTATAGGTTCTGAAAGTTTTGACATTTTTATAGGTTCGGAAAGTTTTGACATGAATTTCGAAAAAAAAAACATTTGCAACTATGAATGCGGTTTAATTATTGAGATCGAGCCATGACTAAAACTTCTTTCCTTTTGAAAATCGGTTCAGTTTTGACAAAGTTATAGGTTCTGAAAGTTTTGACATTTTATAGGTTCGGAAAGTTTTGACATGAATTTCGAAAAAAAAAAACATTTGCAACTATGAATGAGGTTTAATTATTAAGATCGAGCCACGACTAAAACGCCTTTCCTTTTGAAAATCGGTTCAGTTTTGACAAAGTTATAGGTTCGGAAAGTTTTGACATATTTATAGGTTCGGAAAGTTTTGACATGAATTTCGAAAAAAAAACATTTGCAACTATGAATGCGGTTTAATTATTGAGATCAAGCCACGACTAAAACGCCTTTCCTTTTGAAAATCGGTTGAGTTTTGACAAAGTTATAGGTTCTGAAAGTTTTGACATTTTTATAGGTTCGGAAAGCTGTGACATGAATTTCGAATAAAAAAAACATTTGCAACTATGAATGAGGTTTAATTATTGAGATCGAGCCACGACTAAAACGCTTTTCCTTTTGAAAATCGGTTCAGTTTTGACAAAGTTATAGGTTCGGAAAGTTTTGACAAAGTTATAGGTTCGGAAAGTTTTAACATAAATTTCGAAAAAAAAAACATTTGCAACTATGAATGCGGTTTAATTATTGAGATCGAGCCACGACTAAAACGCCTTTCCTTTTGAAAATCGGTTCAGTTTTGACAAAGTTATAGGTTCGGAAAGTTTTGACATAGTTATAGGTTCGGAAAGTTTTGACATTAATTTCGAAAAGAAAAAAAACATTTGCAACTATGAATGCGGTTTAATTATTGAGTTCGAGCCACGACTAAAACGCCTTTCGTTTTGAAAATCGGTTCAGTTTTGACAAAGTTATAGGTTCGGAAAGTTTTGACACAGTTAAAGGTTCGGAAAAAATTGACAAAGTTATAGGTTCGGAAAGTTTTGACATAGTTATAGGTTTGGAAAGTTTTGACAAAGTTACAGGTTCGGAAAGTTTTAACATGAATTTCGAAAAAAAAAACATTTGCAACTATGAAAGCGGTTTAATTATTGAGATAGAGCCACGACTAAAACGGCTTTTCTTTTGAAAATCGGTTCAGTTTTGACAAAGTTATAGGTTTTGAAAGTTTTGACATATTTATAGGTTCGGAAAGTTTTGACATGAATTTCGAAAAGAAAAAAAACATTTGCAACTATGAATGCGGTTTAATTATTGAGATCGAGCCACGACTAAAACGCCTTTCCTTTTGAAAATCGGTTCAGTTTTGACAAAATTAAAGGTTCGGAAAGTTTTGATAAAGTTATAGATTCGGAAAGTTTTGACAAAGTTATAGGTTCTGAAAGTTTTAACATAAATTTCGAAAAAAAAACATTTCCAACTATGAATGCGGTTTAATTATTGAGATCGAGCCACGACTAAAACGCCTTTTCTTTTGAAAATCGGTTCAGTTTTGACAAAGTTATAGGTTCTGAAAGTTTTGACACAATTTAAGGTTCGGAAAAAATTGACAAAGTTATAGGTTCGGAAAGATTTGACATGAATTTCGAAAAAAAAAACATTTCTAACTATGAATGCGGTTTAACTATTGAGATCGAGCCACGACTAAAACGCCTTTCCTTTTGAAAATCGGTTCAGTTTTGACAAAGTTATAGGTTCGGAAAATTTTGACATAGTTATAGGTTCGGAAAATTTTAACAAAGTTACAGGTTCGGAAAGTTTAAACATGAATTTCGAAAAAAAAAACATTTGCAACTATGAATGCGGTTTAATTATTGAGATCGAGCCTCGACTAAAACGCCTTTCCTTTTGAAAATCGGTTCAGTTTTGACAAAGGATTAGGTTCGGAAAGTATTGACACAGTTAAAGGTTCGGAAAAAATTGACAAAGTTATAGGTTCGGAAAGTTTTGACATGAATTTCGAAAAAAAAAACATTTGCAACTATGAATGCGTATTAACTATTCAGATCGAGCCACGACTAAAACGCCTTTCCTTTTGAAAATCGGTTCAGTTTTGACAAATTTATAGGTTCGGAAAGTTTTGACACAGTTATAGGTTCGGAAAGTTTTGACAAAGTTACAGGTTCGGAAAGTTTAAACATGAATTTCGAAAAAAAAAAACATTACCAGCTATGAATGCGGTTTAATTATTGAGATCGAGCCACGACTAAAACGCCTTTCCTTTAGAAAATCGGTTCAGTTTTGACAAAGTTATAGGTTCGGAAAGTTTTGACATAGTTATAGGTTCGGAAAGTTTTGACAAAGTTATAGGTTCGGAAAGTTTTAACATATATTTCGAAAAAAAACATTTCCAACTATGAATGCGGTTTAATTACTGAGATCGAGCCACGACTAAAACGCCTTTCCTTTTGAAAACCGGTTCAGTTTTGACAAAGTTATAGGTTCGGAAAGTTTTGACATAGTTATTGGTTCGGAAAGTTTTGGCAAATTTATAGGTTCGGAAAGTTTTAACATAAATTTCGAAAAAAAAACATTTCCAACTATGAATGCGGTTTAATTATTGAGATCCATCCACGACTAAAATGCCTTTCCTTTCGAAAATCGGTTCAGTTTTGACAAAGTTATAGGTTCTGAAAGTTTTGACACAATTAAAGGTTCGGAAAAAATTGACAAAGTTATAGATTCGGAAAAATTTGACATGAATTTCGAAATAAAAAAAAACATTTCTAACTATGAATGCGGCTTATCTATTGAGATCGAGCCACGACTAAAACGCCTTTCCTTTTGAAAATCGGTTCAGTTTTGACAAAGTTATAGGTTCGGAAAGTTTTGACATAGTTATAGGTTTGGAAAGTTTTGACAAAGTTACAGGTTCGGAAAGTTTTAACATGAATTTCGAAAAAAAAAACATTTGCAACTATGAAAGCGGTTTAATTATTGAGATCGAGCCAACACTAAAACGCCTTTCCTTTTGAAAATCGGTTTAGTTTTGACAAAGTTATAGGTTCTGAAAGTTTTGACATATTTATAGGTTCGGAAAAAGTTTTGACATGAATTTCGAAAAAAAAAACATTTGCAACTATGAATGCGGTTTAATTATTAAGATCGAGCCACGACTAAAACGCCTTTCCTTTTGAAAATCGGTTCAGTTTTGACAAAGTTATAGGTGCGGAAAGTTGTGACATAATTATAGATTCGGAAAAAGTTTTGACATGAATTTCGAAAAAAAAAAACATTTGCAACTATGAATGCGGTTTAATTATTAAGATCGAGCCACGACTAAAACGCCTTTCCTTTTGAAAATCGGTTCAGTTTTGACAAAGTTATAGGTGCGGAAAGTTGTGACATAATTATAGATTCGGAAAAAGTTTTGACATGAATTTCGAAAAAAAAAAACATTTGCAACTATGAATGCGGTTTAATTATTAAGATCGAGCCACGACTAAAACGCCTTTCCTTTTGAAAATCGGTTCAGTTTTGACAAAGTTATAGGTTCGGAAAATTGTGACATAGTTATAGGTTCGGAAAAAGTTTTGACATGAATTTCGAAAAAAAAAAACATTTGCTACTATGAATGCGGTTTAATTATTAAGATCGAGCCACGACTAAAACGCCTTTCCTTTTGAAAATCGGTTCAGTTTTGACAAAGTTATAGGTGCGGAAAGTTGTGACATAATTATAGATTCGGAAAAAGTTTTGACATGAATTTCGAAAAAAAAAACATTTGCAACTATGAATGCGGTTTAATTATTAAGATCGAGCCACGACTAAAACGCCTTTCCTGTTGAAAATCGGTTCAGTTTTGACAAAGTTATAGGTTCGGAAAGTTGTGACATAGTTATAGGTTCGGAAAGTATTGACATAGTTATAGGTTTTGAAAGTTTTAACATAAATTGCGAAAAAAAATACATTTCCAACTATGAATGCGGTTTAATTATTGAGATCGAGCCACGACTAAAACGCCTTTCCTTTTGAAAATCGGTTAAGTTATGACAAAGTTATAGGTTCTGAAAGTTTTGAAATAGTTATAGGTTCGGAAAGTTTTGACAAAGTTATAGGTTCGGAAAGTTTTAACATAAATTTCGAACAAAAAACATTTCCAACTATGAATGCGGTTTAATTATTGAGATCGAGCCACGACTAAAACGCCTTTCCTTTTGAAAATCGGTTCAGTTTTGACAAAGTTATAGGTTCGGAAAGTTTTGACATAGTTATAGGTTCGGAAAGTTTTGACAAAGTTATAGGTTCGGAAAGTTTTAACATAAATTTCGAAAAAAAAAACATTTCCAACTATGAATGCGGTTTAATTATTGAGATCGAGCCACGACTAAAACGCCTTTCCTTTTGAAAATCGGTTCAGTTTTGACAAAGTTATAGGTTCTGAAAGTTTTGACATATTTATAGGTTCGGAAAGTTTTGACATGAATTTCGAAAAGAAAAAAAACATTTGCAACTAGGAATGCGGTTTAATTATTGAGTTCGAGCCACGACTAAAACGGATTTCCTTTTGAAAATCGGTTCAGTTTTGACAAAGTTATAGGTTCGGAAAGTTTTGACATAGTTATAGGTTCGGAAAGTTTTGAAAAAGTTATAGGTTCGGAAAGTTTTAACATAAATTTCGAAAAAAAAAACATTTCCAACTATGAATGCGGTTTAATTATTGAGATAGAGCCACGACTAAAACGCCTTTCCTTTTGAAAATCGGTTCAGTTTTGACAAAGTTATAGGTTCTGAAAGTTTTGACATATTTATAGGTTCGGAAAGTTTTGACATGAATTTCGAAAAGAAAAAAAACATTTGCAACTAGGAATGCGGTTTAATTATTGAGTTCGAGCCACGACTAAAACGGATTTCCTTTTGAAAATCGGTTCAGTTTTGACAAAGTTATAGGTTCGGAAAGTTTTGACATAGTTATAGGTTCGGAAAGTTTTGAAAAAGTTATAGGTTCGGAAAGTTTTAACATAAATTTCGAAAAAAAAAACATTTCCAAATATGAATGCGGTTTAATTATTGAGATAGAGCCACGACTAAAACGGCTTTCCTTTTGAAAATCGGTTCAGTTTTGACAAAGTTATAGGTTCTGAAAGTTTTGACATATTTATAGGTTCGGAAAGTTTTGACATGAGTTTCGAAAAGAAAAAAAACATTTGCAACTATGAATGCGGTTTAATTATTGAGTTCGAGCCACGACTAAAACGCCTTTCCTTTTGAAAATCGGTTCAGTTTTGACAAAGTTATAGATTCGGAAAGTTTTGACATAGTTATAGGTTCTGAAAGTTTTGACATATTTATAGGTTCGGAAAAAGTTTTGACATGAATTTCGAAAAAAAAAACATTTGCAACTATGAATGCGGTTTAATTATTAAGATCGAGCCACGACTAAAACGCCTTTCCTTTTGAAAATCGGTTCAGTTTTGACAAAGTTATAGGTTCGGAAAATTGTGACATAGTTATAGGTTCGGAAAAAGTTTTGACATGAATTTCGAAAAAAAAAACATTTGCTACTATGAATGCGGTTTAATTATTAAGATCGAGCCACGACTAAAACGCCTTTCCTTTTGAAAATCGGTTCAGTTTTGACAAAGTTATAGGTGCGGAAAGTTGTGACATAATTATAGATTCGGAAAAAGTTTTGACATGAATTTCGAAAAAAAAAACATTTGCAACTATGAATGCGGTTTAATTATTAAGATCGAGCCACGACTAAAACGCCTTTCCTGTTGAAAATTGGTTCAGTTTTGACAAAGTTATAGGTTCAGAAAGTTGTGACATAGTTATAGGTTCGGAAAGTATTGACATAGTTATAGGTTTTGAAAGTTTTAACATAAATTGCGAAAAAAAATACATTTCCAACTATGAATGCGGTTTAATTATTGAGATCGAGCCACGACTAAAACGCCTTTCCTTTTGAAAATCGGTTAAGTTATGACAAAGTTATAGGTTCTGAAAGTTTTGAAATAGTTATAGGTTCGGAAAGTTTTGACAAAGTTATAGGTTCGGAAAGTTTTAACATAAATTTCGAAAAAAAAAACATTTCCAACTATGAATGCGGTTTAATTATTGAGATCGAGCCAACACTAAAACGCCTTTCCTTTAGAAAATCGGTTCAGTTTTGACAAAGTTATAGGTTCTGAAAGTTTTGACATAGTTATAGGTTCGGAAAGTTTTGACACAGTTAAAAGTTCGGAAAAAATTGACAAAATTATATGTTCGGAAAGTTTTGACATGAATTTCGAAAAAAAAACATTTGCAACTATGAATGCGGTTTAATTATTGAGATCGAGCCACGACTAAAACGCCTTTGCTTTTTGAAAATCGGTTCAGTTTTGACAAAGTTATAGGTTCTGAAAGTTTTGACATAGTTATAGGTTCGAAAAGTTTTGACAAAGTTATAGGTTCGGAAAGATTTAACATAAATTTCGAAAAAAAAAACATTTCCAACTATGAATGCGGTTTAATTATTGAGATCGAGCCACGACTAAAACGACTTTCCTTTAGAAAATCGGTTAAGTTTTGACAAAGTTATAGGTTCGGAAAGTTTTGACAAAGTTATAGGTTCGGAAAGTTTTAACATGAATTTCAGAAAAAAAAACATTTGCAACTATGAATGAGGTTTAATTATTGAGATCGAGCCACGACTAAAACTTCTTTCCTTTTGAAAATCGGTTCAGTTTTGACAAAGTTATAGGTTCTGAAAGTTTTGACATATTTATAGGTTCGGAAAGTTTTGACATGAATTTCAGAAAAAAAAACATTTGCAACTATGAATGAGGTTTAATTATTGAGATCGAGCCACGACTAAAACGCCTTTCCTTTTGAAAATCGGTTCAGTTTTGACAAAGTTATAGGTTCGGAAAGTTTTGACATAGTTATAGGTTCGGAAAGTTTTGACAAAGTTATAGGTTCGGAAAGTTTTAACATAAATTTCGAAAAAAAAAACATTTCCAACTATGAATGCGGTTTAATTATTGAGATAGAGCCACGACTAAAACGCCTTTCCTTTTGAAAATCGGTTCAGTTTTGACAAAGTTATAGGTTCTGAAAGTTTTGACATATTTATAGGTTCGGAAAGTTTTGACATGAATTTCGAAAAGAAAAAAAACATTTGCAACTAGGAATGCGGTTTAATTATTGAGTTCGAGCCACGACTAAAACGGATTTCCTTTTGAAAATCGGTTCAGTTTTGACAAAGTTATAGGTTCGGAAAGTTTTGACATAGTTATAGGTTCGGAAAGTTTTGAAAAAGTTATAGGTTCAAAAAGTTTTAACATAAATTTCGAAAAAAAAAACATTTCCAACTATGAATGCGGTTTAATTATTGAGATAGAGCCACGACTAAAACGCCTTTCCTTTTGAAAATCGGTTCAGTTTTGACAAAGTTATAGGTTCTGAAAGTTTTGACATATTTATAGGTTCGGAAAGTTTTGACATGAATTTCGAAAAGAAAAAAAACATTTGCAACTAGGAATGCGGTTTAATTATTGAGTTCGAGCCACGACTAAAACGGATTTCCTTTTGAAAATCGGTTCAGTTTTGACAAAGTTATAGGTTCGGAAAGTTTTGACATAGTTATAGGTTCGGAAAGTTTTGAAAAAGTTATAGGTTCGGAAAGTTTTAACATAAATTTCGAAAAAAAAAACATTTCCAAATATGAATGCGGTTTAATTATTGAGATAGAGCCACGACTAAAACGGCTTTCCTTTTGAAAATCGGTTCAGTTTTGACAAAGTTATAGGTTCTGAAAGTTTTGACATATTTATAGGTTCGGAAAGTTTTGACATGAATTTCGAAAAGAAAAAAAACATTTGCAACTATGAATGCGGTTTAATTATTGAGTTCGAGCCACGACTAAAACGCCTTTCCTTTTGAAAATCGGTTCAGTTTTGACAAAGTTATAGCTTCGGAAAGTTTTGACATAGTTATAGGTTCGGAAAGTTTTGACACAATTTAAGGTTCGGAAAAAATTGACAAAGTTATAGGTTCGGAAAGATTTGACATGAATTTCGAAAAAAAAAACATTTCTAACTATGAATGCGGTTTAACTATTGAGATCGAGCCACGACTAAAACGCCTTTCCTTTTGAAAATCGGTTCAGTTTTGACAAAGTTATAGGTTCGGAAAATTTTGACATAGTTATAGGTTCGGAAAATTTTAACAAAGTTACAGGTTCGGAAAGTTTTAACATGAATTTCGAAAAAAAAAACATTTGCAACTATGAATGCGGTTTAATTATTGAGATCGAGCCTCGACTAAAACGCCTTTCCTTTTGAAAATCGGTTCAGTTTTGACAAAGGATTAGGTTCGGAAAGTATTGACACAGTTAAAGGTTCGGAAAAAATTGACAAAGTTATAGGTTCGGAAAGTTTTGACATGAATTTCGAAAAAAAAAACATTTGCAACTATGAATGCGTATTAACTATTCAGATCGAGCCACGACTAAAACGCCTTTCCTTTTGAAAATCGGTTCAGTTTTGACAAATTTATAGGTTCGGAAAGTTTTGACACAGTTATAGGTTCGGAAAGTTTTGACAAAGTTACAGGTTCGGAAAGTTTAAACATGAATTTCGAAAAAAAAAAACATTACCAGCTATGAATGCGGTTTAATTATTGAGATCGAGCCACGACTAAAACGCCTTTCCTTTAGAAAATCGGTTCAGTTTTGACAAAGTTATAGGTTCGGAAAGTTTTGACATAGTTATAGGTTCGGAAAGTTTTGACAAAGTTATAGGTTCGGAAAGTTTTAACATATATTTCGAAAAAAAACATTTCCAACTATGAATGCGGTTTAATTACTGAGATCGAGCCACGACTAAAACGCCTTTCCTTTTGAAAACCGGTTCAGTTTTGACAAAGTTATAGGTTCGGAAAGTTTTGACATAGTTATTGGTTCGGAAAGTTTTGGCAAATTTATAGGTTCGGAAAGTTTTAACATAAATTTCGAAAAAAAAACATTTCCAACTATGAATGCGGTTTAATTATTGAGATCCATCCACGACTAAAATGCCTTTCCTTTCGAAAATCGGTTCAGTTTTGACAAAGTTATAGGTTCTGAAAGTTTTGACACAATTAAAGGTTCGGAAAAAATTGACAAAGTTATAGATTCGGAAAAATTTGACATGAATTTCGAAATAAAAAAAAACATTTCTAACTATGAATGCGGCTTATCTATTGAGATCGAGCCACGACTAAAACGCCTTTCCTTTTGAAAATCGGTTCAGTTTTGACAAAGTTATAGGTTCGGAAAGTTTTGACATAGTTATAGGTTTGGAAAGTTTTGACAAAGTTACAGGTTCGGAAAGTTTTAACATGAATTTCGAAAAAAAAAACATTTGCAACTATGAAAGCGGTTTAATTATTGAGATCGAGCCAACACTAAAACGCCTTTCCTTTTGAAAATCGGTTTAGTTTTGACAAAGTTATAGGTTCTGAAAGTTTTGACATATTTATAGGTTCGGAAAAAGTTTTGACATGAATTTCGAAAAAAAAAACATTTGCAACTATGAATGCGGTTTAATTATTAAGATCGAGCCACGACTAAAACGCCTTTCCTTTTGAAAATCGGTTCAGTTTTGACAAAGTTATAGGTGCGGAAAGTTGTGACATAATTATAGATTCGGAAAAAGTTTTGACATGAATTTCGAAAAAAAAAACATTTGCAACTATGAATGCGGTTTAATTATTAAGATCGAGCCACGACTAAAACGCCTTTCCTTTTGAAAATCGGTTCAGTTTTGACAAAGTTATAGGTGCGGAAAGTTGTGACATAATTATAGATTCGGAAAAAGTTTTGACATGAATTTCGAAAAAAAAAACATTTGCAACTATGAATGCGGTTTAATTATTAAGATCGAGCCACGACTAAAACGCCTTTCCTTTTGAAAATCGGTTCAGTTTTGACAAAGTTATAGGTTCGGAAAGTTTTGACACAGTTAAAGGTTCGGAAAAAATTGACAAAGTTATAGGTTCGGAAAGTTTTGACATAGTTATAGGTTTGGAAAGTTTTGACAAAGTTACAGGTTCGGAAAGTTTTAACATGAATTTCGAAAAAAAAAACATTTGCAACTATGAAAGCGGTTTAATTATTGAGATAGAGCCACGACTAAAACGGCTTTTCTTTTGAAAATCGGTTCAGTTTTGACAAAGTTATAGGTGCGGAAAGTTGTGACATAATTATAGATTCGGAAAAAGTTTTGACAT
>JAWNNV010000068.1:0-85000 GCA_035044485.1 Scaptomyza reducta
CGTATTGCTATCAATCCAAAGGAAATTTCAACACTCAATCAATTGCATTTCGTTTGCAATCAACCTAAAAATCGAACTCAAAACTAAAATATAAATATGCCTAACAAAAATCAATCAAACCAAAAAAACAATAAATACTACTACGTTTCAACCTGTGAACTTGTAGTCTCTTCTGGAGCTCGTTCACACCTTGGTAAAATGAAATACAAAAAAACCAAAAAACCAAAAACCAAAAACCAAAAAAACAAAAAACACAAAAAAATAAATACAAAAATATAATTTTTGAAAAGGAAACACAGGCGTATATGGTATTAAACAATTTCTTTCATTCTAATTGCTTCCTTTTTTTGTTTTTGGCCCAGGCCTAATAGAATCACTTTAGTTTCTTTTCGGTTTCACATTCTACGTGCATCGAATTTCTTTTCTGTTCCTAATCCATAGAAGCATAATGCATCAACAAAAAAAAAACCAAAAAACAACTTTCCAGTATACAAGACATATTTAACTTATTCATTTTCTCTCTCCTATCAATCCAAAGTCACACTCTTTTCTCTTTCTCTCAAACAAAACACACAAAACTTTTTAAAAGCCAAATAAATTACAGCATAAATATTACGAAAAAAAAATAAAAATAATAAAGAGAACAATTCGCATTTCTGCTGTAATTGATACTTGAGATCCGCCTCCCGTTGCTTCCCTTGTCCAGTAAATAAAATTTCAATTAAACCGCGAAAAAAGAAGAACTCAACTCAAATCATTGATGTAAATAAAACAAAAAAAAATATAAAAAAGGCTTGGAAGAACAAAAAACAAATAATTACCAGTTTAGCTTTGTTCCACACACACACACACACGAACACACCATTTTGTTGATTCCACAATTCGCATCTCATACAATTTCGTTTATTATTTGAATATACAAAACGAGAAACAAAAAAGATAGCATACTTTTTAGGGCAATACAAAAGTTCATGAAACAAACAAAAAAAGGCAAATGCAAGATAAATATTATAATATTATTAAACAATAATCAAATCTATATATATTTGTATTCGTATTCGTATTTGTATTTGTATTTGTATTTGTATATGTATGTGTTATGTGTACGTGTCTATGTGTATTTAGTTGGTTATCCATTTATGTTTTCTCCTTTGAACACGCCCATTTATGATTAACAAATATTAACACACATACTAACAGTAAGCCAAATACCCAACCAAACAACAAACAACAACCAACAACAACAACAAGCAACAGCTACAACAACCAACAACATTTCATTTATTGTCGTCTTAAGCTTTTTCATAGTTTTCATTTTGGGATTTTCGAGTTGGTTTCTGTGAATTGATTTTTCCTTGGTTTTTAGTTTTAGCATGAGCATACATTTAAATTAATTAAGTCAATCATTCACTCGCTCGCTACACAATTACTCGTTATTACTATATCCAAACCAAAACAATCAACCAACCAGCTTTCTATCTTTCTCTCTCTCTCTCTCTCCTGGTTTCTCTCTCTCTCTCTGTTTCTAACTCATTTTCATCACAACAACAAAAAAGTTCAACCCAAAAAAAACTAAGCGCATTGCTAGTACTATATTGTGATTCCAACAAGTCCAAATGTAAACCATTTCGTGTCTTAAGTTTCATTTTCCTTTTTCTTTTTCTTATCACATCTTTTCCCTTTTCACTCTATCTAACTATCTAAATCCAATTTTATATTCTCTCTCTCTGTCTGTCGCTATCGCTCCGTCTCTTGTTACGTTATGTCATTTACTTATGGTTTTAATCAAAGCTTTTTATATATAATAATACATTTGAATATAACTAATTTACTATATATATATATATATATATTTATATAGAAGAAACGCTTTGATGTTAGACAAAAAGTGTCATTTCGTTTATTATTTTGTAACTTATTTATTATCAAAAAACCAACAACAACAAATTTTTAAAATAAAAGTACAACAACAAATTAGTGAGCAAGTCGAGACTTGTGTCCAACAACAACAATAACAACAACAACAACAAGAATAACATAGGTCTTCAGTATTATTGTAAAATGCCTAAGAAGCTGAAGCTGAAGCTACTTATATCTTATATCTTTGTCTTTACATGTAACGAAAGAAGTACAAAAAAAATACCAAAAATATTTAAATTGAATATTATAAAGCAAATGAAATATATGAAAGAAAAAGTATATACTATATATATCCTTATATGTTAAACTTCCCACAAAAACAAAAACAAAAACAAACAAAAAAGAAATGATAAATTATAACAAAATAAATCAAACAAAAGAAAAATATCAATAAATAAACCAAAAAATTCCCTCCCAACGTTATCCCAAATGTCCCCATTGTCTGCGTCTTACCATTTGTTTATATGTTTTCCAAATACAACAAACAAACAAAATATCACTCACACACACACACACACACACATACATCCATCCAAACACACACACACACACACACATAACGCTCTATCCCCAAAGGGATGACAAAAAAAATATAAAAAAAATATATGACAAAAAAAAATTCAAGAAAATTTTTTACCACATTTCAAAATGCAAATTTTTTTCTCAAATTTTTTTTTTTGTGTAATTAAGTATTTTCATTAATTGTTCTCTTCTTCTTTTCAATTAACTTTTTTGCGTTTCATTTGAAATTATGAAAAATGTGATATTTTTCCACGATGCTGAAATAATTGTTGTTAACTTAGAAACAAAGTGTTTTTTTTATTCCAAACACAGGTTGGCCGCACTCTTTTTTTCTGTCCAACTCATTATTAACGGTTTTTTCATACACATTAAGTGTTTCACACTAATAATGTCGAGTTATTAACTAATTGTTGAGCTTTTTTGTTTCGAGAAAGAAAAAAAATAATAATTTATGATATTAAGTATTTAGTGGGCGAACTTTATAAACGATAAAATATCACTTGCTATATGTATATATATATGAATGTAATTATTTATTTATTGCAGCTTTCTTAAGTTAAACATATCTCGCGCGAAAGTAGCTTTGGGTTAGGTCCTGCAACAAAAGCTTAGCATAATTGCAGGCGATTGCTTCTGGTTTCTGTTTGCGCTTGCTACATTAACAAGCAGATACCGCAACGCAATTATAAGGCAGAGTCCAAAGAATATAAAGATATATATGTGTATGGAGGGTGTCATGGAAACTGGGTGACATTGTTATTGTTAATGTTGCTTTTGCTCTTTGCTGTGCTGCCTGTTGTTGTTGTTGCTTTGGCTTGCCGATAAAATGAAATCCAAGTAAATGCGATACGGGCGTGTCTTGCTTCCAGCGCCGACTACTAACTGCTTGTGGGTTTCGGGGGGAAAGGGAAAGACGGGTCGCCTTGTCAACGCCTTGTCGTCTTTTGGTCGCTTGGGCGGCGCTCTCTCTTATGCTTAGGTTTGGGTTTTGGCTTGGGCTTGGGCTTGGGCTTTTGTCTGCCTCGTTTTACCTCGTTGCTGCTGCTTTTGTTGTGCTACTCAAGTGGCAGCCGTTCTATATATATATATATATATGTACAGAGCAAGGGGTGCCCGTGATTGCGGGGGGTAGGGGGAAGCTTGAACAATGACGGCGGCGGGTACATTGAAAAGTTTTTGCTACTTGCAACGGCGGCGGGTGGCAAAATGCAAAAATTGTTAACAATAGAAATAATACAACGAAGCGGCAGCGGCAGCAGCAGCAGACGCAAAAGAAAGTAGAAGAAGAAAAAAGTGGACAACAACACGAACAACAATTCGAAGCAGAAGCAGAAACGAATAACAACAACAACAACAGCAACAATAAAGCTGACTTAAAATTAAACAATAAACAATGGCGGGCGACTATAGATTACTTCCTGTTATGGCTTCCATTTTGGCTTGACTTTTTCCCCTGACGACACAACGACGCAAAAAGGACGCAAGGACGCAAGGACGCCAGGACGCAAGGACGCCAGGACGCCCAACGGCACAACTTGGTTAGGCAGAGCGGATGATGTTGGTAGAGTTTGGAGGTACTTTGGCCCTATTGTTGGGATTTGCTTGTTGAAAGTTGCTTGAAGAAAACAGCCATAAGGACATTCAGCTAGTCAGTTTGTCAGCCATTCAGACAGCCGGCTGTCTCTCTCTCTATCTCTCTCTCTCACCCAATGCTTATTACTATTTTGGCCTTCGGGCTCCTTCCGATCCATCCGACATATCCATCCGGGCCACAGACGAGCTCACTCTTTCTTGGATTAGGTGTGGTTAGTTTACCCGCTAAGTGGTTTCAGCCAGCTATAGCTAATACACGTCCCATGGCTTCCCCACATGCTTGTACTATGGTGGGGTACTGCTTTAGCTGTTTCTTCTTGCCTTCTAGAGGGCTTTTCAACACGTCGACTGATTAAATGGCGCCCAACGTGCGTCAACTAGCAGTTAAATGGATTTACAGTAATAAAACTCAGTTTGTTAAGAGAGAAAGAGAGAGAAAGACAGTAAGAGATAGAGAGAGAGAGAGACAGTAAGAGATAGAGAGAGAGGGAGAGAGAAAGACTGAGAGGGAGAGAGACAGTGTTACCCCTTATGGCTGCTGTCAAATGGAAACCTTTTGCTCAAAAATTCTTTCACAGAATTTGTACATTTTCACATTCTTTGATTAGGTAACTAAGAAAGAAAGACAGAGAGAGAGAGAGAGAGATAGTTGACAGATACAACTTGAAATTGTATACTTTGAATATTATTAAACTTGCAACGCTCAAAATGTTTTCATAGTCATTGTCGCGAATTCATTGTTGGATATCAACGTGGCCACATTCCACCTCACACCCTCTCCCCCTCTTTCTCTCTCTCTCTCCCTCGCTTCAGCTGTGCAACATTCTTTTGCTTCTCTGGCTCTTGCTCGTTTTATCTCCATCTTCTTGGTTGTTAATGTCAGGAATCGCCGTTGCCGTCGCCGTTTGCCAGTGTTAAGAAAAAAGCACAAAAATTACAGCGTACAAGTTGCACATAAACCAAAATTAATACCCGTATAACTTACACAGAAAGACAGCGAGACATGGGAGTGAGAGAGAGGGAGAGCGAGAGCGAGATAGTGATAGAGAGAGAGAGAGAGAAAGACAGTAGACAGGACGCTGAAAAACTGTTACATTGAGGTTAAACAGAGCGAGAGAGAGAGAGAGAGAGAGCGAGGGGCCCTAAATAGCCAGCCTGCCTGTCTGCCTGTCTGCTTGCCTGCCTGGCACCCCAATTGAAATGGCAACAAAAGTAAAAATGAACTGGCAAAAAAAGAAGAAGAAGCAGCAGCAAACAAAGTAAAGGAGAAGCCAAAAGAGAAATTCGCGGAATTTTGTGCTGCAGTCGCAAAAAAACCCAAAAAAAAAGAAAACAAAAAAACAAGAAATGAAAACGCAGCGAGCGAAAAATGTCGACGGTAGCCAGGAAAGGAAAAGGAACGAAAAGCGAGCGAGGGGAGCAGGATGGTGTTGAGGGAGGGGTGCTGGTGGGGTAGAGGGGTAAGGAGAAATGAGCGAAGCCCAAAAAGGGTTATGGCCAGAAAGAATTGCTGCCAGTTTTGCCATTTTTGTCCACAGTTACATACATACACACATTCATGTATGCAGCCAGGACTCGACAACACACATATGTGTGTGTATGAGTGTGTGTGAGACTGTGTGTGTGTGTGTGTGTGTGTGTGCATGCACTCAATATAATTTAATAGTTTTCGATAGCAACAGCAGCTGAAAGTAATTACTTTTATGTGAGATTAGATATATTTATGTGTGCAGAGCTTATGACCATAACCCACAAAATAACAAATAAAAAAACTATATACAGTATATATAAAAAACGTACCTAGTATTCCACCGCTCCCCGCTCCGCTCCGCTCCGCTCCGTTTCCGCTGTCGTTATGAACATTTTGCCTGGCGCTAATTCGACATCAGCAAAAAATTTTTAATGGCACTTTTTGAAGTTGAAATTGGGAAGTTTGGGTTTGGGTTTTGGGGTTTTGCGGCCTTTCCCGACTGAGGATCGTCCTCGTCCTCGTCGTCGTCGTCGTCATCGTCCTGCAGCGTAGCGTCCGTCCAGGAGCCATAAGTTTTAGTTGGATTTGGCATTTTGCTGCTGTTGTTCTTGTTGTTTCTATTCCTTTGGCGGTTGCGCGTCGCATTTGAGTAAAGTGCAAACGACAAACTAAAAATAAAATATCAACAAAAAAAAAAATATATATATATATATATAAAATGAAAAAGTGGAGAACTACTAAAAAGCGATTCGTGTCGCTTCGTTATTGTTCTGCTTGTTGCCAGGCACTGTAAATTAACTGCAAATGGCTTCATGTAGCTACAAAATGTATAAGCCGCCGCCGCCGTGCCCCATTGTTCTTGCTCGCTCCCCCAACATCGAGTTATGCAGTTTGTGGTTAACTTTGATGAGAATTGAGTTGTGCAACAACAACAAAAACAGAAACAAGTACATGAATGACAGTTTCCGAGTACAAACCAGTTGGAAATTCTAAATACAATTTATAAAAGCGTGTCGAAAGCTTTTAACTCTCTTATTTCTTATGAACTATTTTGCTTTGATACGATTGGAACAAAGCAAAAAATGGCTCGCAGTCATATAAAGACGGTGGAAAGGTCCTAACTCTTTATGCTTGACATATAGCTGATCTTAAAAAGCTTTGATTGTAGCTTTTCCATCGTTCTACACTTATATGCCTAACAAGCAAGAAGGCTCTAGTTGAGATATTCCGATTAGACGATACCCTGAACTCTATGCTTAAGTGCTTGCAAGTATGTAAGTATGTGAGTTCGTGTGTACTATGTTTGACATAACATCAATGTTCCACATCTCCGGTGTTTTTCAACCGATTTCAATGCAAATTTCATGGATTGTCAATATTTCGTCCAATGTTTCAAAGGACGTTTCAAAGTTTTCCAAATTGAAGAATTTCTTGTTATCGATAACATGTGTATATCGAAAACTGGGAAAGTTATCGAAACTATATCGACTGGGCTGTTGCTGCTGATCAAGAATATATATAATTTTCCAAACTCAAGATTTTCTTGTTATCGATAACATGTGTATATCGAAAACTGGGAAAGTTATCGAAACTATATCGACTGGGCTGTTGCTGCTGATCAAGAATATATATAATTTTCCAAACTCAAGATTTTCTTGTTATCGATAACATGTGTATATCGAAAACTGGGAAAGTTATCGAAACTATATCGACTCGGCTGTTGCTGCTGATCAAGAATATATATAATTTTCCAAACTCAAGATTTTCTTGTTATCGATAACATGTGTATATCGAAAACTGGGAAAGTTATCGAAACTATATCGACTCGGCTGTTGCTGCTGATCAAGCCTTCCCCATAACCATTATACCCTTTTCGCCCTTTTTGTCATTTCGCCATTTTGAATGAGTTCAGGGTATAAAAAGCTTTGATTGTAGCTGCGATCGTTGTACAGTTGTACAACTAAAAAAGCTCGAAGCTAACAACTTATTGGAAGAGTTTTACTCGTACTCTCGCAAACCTTCCTAGTACTCTGTATACATTGTCAGAGCCACATCAATAATCAAAGAGCTTTTGGGTATGTGGTAGCTGGCTTACTGGATGCTTACTTAGTTGCATTCTTATCTCGAATATCCCAAACTCAACATTATTACATGTGTAATCTTCTTATTGACAAACAAAATGGCATCTTTTTGCTGGAACGAAAGCAACTCAACAAAGCACTTGGCATGAATTTGTTTTGTGTGCATCAAATTGGACAGTTGCAGCCAGGTAGCCAGGTAGTCCGGATGGAGTTGAATGAATCTGTCTGGCCACAAACACACACGAACATCCCCTCTAATCTGTTGTATAAATGTCTGGCGGTTTTAAGTATGTGTGTGTGTGTTTGTGATAGGGGCTGCCAACTTATTTCCCTCTCTCTCTCTCTCTGTCACTCTGTGTTTGGGGTTTTGGAGCTAAAGTGACGACACATGGTGTGGCATTTGCATATCTCGTCGTCATCGTCTCGTATCTTGGACTTATGCCAGTCTTTCTTCCAATCTAACAGCTCCTCTTGCCCCTACTCCCTACTCCCTCCTCCCTACACCGCATCCGCATCCCCCGCCTCTTGTGGCGCTGCAGCTTTTATGCAAATTTACAAAGTGCAAATTACACGCGACTAAAGGTTTTTCTTAAGCTCTCGTTCCATCTCACTCGCACTCGCAGTCTCCTATCGAACGATAGGTGTCTGTCAATGTATGTGTGTGTTTGTGTGTTGGTAAATGGCAAACTTAAAAATTCTATTCAAACTTTTCTATACACGAGAGTAGTAAGTAAGGACATGAAGCAGCTTCATCTACTGCTCAAACCCACACCCACACTTAAACATTTTTTCTATATTTATTATGTGTGTGTGCGGTGTGTGTGCGGTGTGTGTGCGGTGTGTGTGCGATGTGTGTGTGTGTGTGTGTGTGTGTTCGGCCCATCGTCCTTTCACAATAGTGCCCAAAAGAATCTCGGTGCCGGAGGGAAATGTCTTTATTATCCCGACTTGAATAGGCGAAAGAGAGACTCGAGACTCCCAACGCCGAATGCTTTATCGCTTGCGAGTCACTTGAATGCATTCCATAAAAAGATATAACGAAAACGATTTCCTTACTTCATTTGCGATGAAAGACCAAAAGGGGGGAGCACGGAGCAGGGAGAGAGAGCGAGAGAATTGAATAGGATTAAAGTGTAAAGTCCCTGTGCGATGAGTTATCGATAACAGTACGCAAGGACAGTAATCGGTAATCGTTGTAAGCAGCTCACACGACTTTTTCATTTGCTGCGACTCGGCAGTTGATAGCTTTTCAGCATTTACTCTTTAATGCTTCTTCTTCTTCTTATTCCCTTACCTTTTTTTATTACACATACGTAGATAGTCGTATCTTGTTGGGTTGTTTAAAGTTCCTTGCGAAGCGAGATGCAAAAATGGGCGAAAGTGCAGGAAACATTACATCAGTCAGGCAGGGAGGTGGGTGGGTCTTGGGGTAATATATATATGTATGTAGGTAGGTGGCAACTCTATGAACAACATGCAACGAGCCAACGCCCCTTGCCCCACCGCCCCACCCATCGCACATCGTTCGCTACATAAAGCACATTTATCGTGGTTACAAAAGCGTAAAAGAAAAGTGTGGCGCACACCGTTTGCTGCTGAAAAATGTTTCAAAAACTGTTTCAGGCTAAATGAACATAAAGCGTGCCACCTTCCGCCAACTGCAGCCCCCTTTCCCCGCGTTGCACCCTCAGTGGCCCCTCATGGCCTGCTGCTTGGCTTTGTTGTCGAGTGACGAAGAGAGGCAAAAACTTTTGCATCTATCAGAGGCTCATCGCAACAGCAACACCAGCAGTTCTGAAAATAAAAGCCAAATTAAAATTACCCTTTTCAGCTCTTCACTCTCCTCTCGTTGCCCACTCTTCAGTCTCTTTGTTTGTATGGAGTCGGCTTGAGGCCAAGCATTGGGCTCTTTTGTATGTGCTAAAGTCAACTAAGTCGTGCTCAATTTTTATGATGAGAGACGTTGACGTCGACGTCGACGTTGTTGTTGTTGTTGTTGCCACTTTGTGTGTCGCGGTAAGCCAAACGCTCAACAACAACGGCAACAGCAACAAAAAGCCCAGACAGCAAAAACAAAAGGGGAGGCTGCACTACAAAAAACATCCTTATAGTTATTATATTGACAAATATTTTTGGCTCATTCAACTTTTTCTTAACCGAACATCAAATAACCTTCAAGTCAAAGGGAATCTTAAAGCAAGCAGCACTCAAAGCAAACTTAAACTAAGTTTTTATGCATCTTCAAAGTTCTAGCTTTAAGAATCAATTAAATATTTCAAGCATTTTGTGGATTTTTCGAGGTTAACAAAAACTCTTTTGAACAAAAAACATTTGCTGAACTCCGCTTTCGCCACTTTCAAGTAATAATGTAATGCTTTTTCTCTGAGTGTAGCTATTGCTTTTCTCGCTCTCTCCCTCTTTCCCCCTCTCTCTTGCTCCCTCCTGCTTTGGTTCGCCTTATGAATGCGGCAAAACCGCATCCAACAGCTCGCCCCTCTTAGTTGACGCAAAGAAAAGAAATTAAATGCACTTCCTTTTATGCGCGCTACTCTCATTTTTTCTTGCAACTCCCCGCTGCTCACCTCCGCACACACACACACACACACCAACACACACACACTCTCATACACAATGCGCTAATAATAGAAGTGCACTTTCCATACAAAAGGTGGCGCTGCCTCGCCATCCGCCCGCCTCTTGACTGGTTTATTGCTCATTCGCTGCAACGGCGATTAGTCCAACAGGGAGAGGGCGTAATGGGATGGGGTGGGCAGGGTGGGGTTGGGTGTGGGGGGGATTGCTAGTGAAGAAGTGTTGCGAGTGCTGCTTTGACCTCAAATGAGATTAGAATTTTTTTCCATTTTTTTTGTGGCATTGCTTTCACTTCATTGTTCAGTTTCGTTCAGCTGCTGCCTGCCACAAGGTGGCGCCACACACACACACACACACACACACACACAGACAAGGCCAATGGCAATCACCAATGCGCTGAGCACTGAGATTACATTCGACGGCTTCACGTTTCCGGCTGCTCTTTTCTCTCTTTTTTGGTTTTGTTGTGCACACTACTTTAACTAAATGCCTTTATGACGTCATAATTTCAAGTGCAGAGCTGGCAAACTGATTGAATTGCCTGCCTGCCTGCCTGGCTGGCTTGTGCCACGAATGCCGCATGAAGCAGCCAAAGGTGAAAGGACAATGGCAGCCAAAAAAAAAAATGAAACACGAGGCAAGTTATGAGAAGAGGATAAAATGGATTTCGCTTGTGTGTGTGAGGGAGTTTGTGTGTGTGTGTGTGGGTGTGTGTGTGTGTGTGTGTGAGGGAGTTTGTGTGTGTGTGTGTGTGTGTGTGTGTGTGTGTGTGTGTGTGTGAGTGGAAGTGTAACTGAAGCGAGTGTATGAGCTTCATTCATTCGATTGAAGAGACTTTAATGCACATACAATATTAAGTATACGCGACGGATAACCATTCCTTGCCGATACGAATTAAGCCGATTGCCTGTGAAAGTTTTTAAATGCCAGATGATATATATAATATATAACTACTATAACTCCAATTCACTCTGAGAGAAACTCAAAATCTGCTTTTCTCCACGTTCGACGTGGCGTATGAGTAATTTGGTTTACTTTACTTTGTGTGTGGCAAAAGGCCAGCTAAAAAGGTTGCTGCAGCCACGACCCCTGCCTTGCTTGTGTAGGTGGGTGGAGGAGAAGAAGTGAGGGGGAGGGTGACGGGAGGGGCAAGGGGGAAGGGGCATAGGCAGTCGGTTTGGTTTTGCGTCTTTGGCTGCAGTAAAAATAAATCAAATAAATAATAAATGAAACGAAACGAATCAAATGCGAAATAAAAATCAATGGCACTCACCACTTGAATGAATTGGAACATACACCAATACACACACACACACACACACACACACGTATATACACATGTGCAATTTGGTTTTCGGTTTGATTTCAAATAAAATTGTGCTTCATTGAATCGAATTGAAGCAGCAAAAATGAACGAGGCTGAACCGCAACTAACACACACACACGCACACACACCTACACACGCACACACACCTACACACACACACAGCGAGAGAACTGTACAAATAAGCGGCTTGTGCTTCTTTCTGGACTTGAAAGCAACTGCGCCTTGGCATTCTGGTCAATTGCAATTAGAAGTCAACGAAAGAAACCCAACCACTCCACTCCACTCTTCTTCTTCTTCTTCAGAAGTGCACCACCGCAGAATAGTACACTGAGAGGAAAATGTGGTTGAACTTAGAAGGACATACCCATCATTGACATTAAAGTACTTTAGTTAAAACAAGTGCAAAACTCAATCAAGCTGATTGCATTTCCCTAATTGATTAAAAAGATGAGTTTAATATCGAAATTCTGGTTTCAAAATAATTTGTAAATATTTTTACAGAACTTAACGCAGCCAACATAATATTCCCTTAACAGGAATATTCTGCTTCTGGCCTACAAACATTTTTGATTTTCTCAAGTGCATCGCTACACAAACTCTCAGAGAGAGAGAGAGGGAGTGAGGAGGAGGTGGAGGTGAAGGTACTATATCTAACCCAAATATTGTACATTATGTGTTTATGTGCACAGCGTCAAGTGAGTGGTGCTCCTGCTGCTGGCGAGGGTGGTGCTCTGTATGTGTGTGTGTGGGTGTGTTGGTTTCTCCATCGGTTGAGAAATTGCAACACTTGAGAACTTGAAAATGTTTTGCCAACTGCTCGCTCGTTTGTTCATTCGTTTCTTCATTGCTCCGGCAAAAGTTGAGAAGAGGCAAAAACTGTTTTCTAACTGCTAACTGCAGCATTGTGGCCATCTTTGCCTTACCTTTTCATCGTACCCGTTCCCGCTCCCGCTCCCGTCCTCCTCCACTCAGCTCAGCTGCAGGCACTCGATCTCCCAGTCCAGCAATAATTAGTGTAAACAATTGCGCCATTTTCAAAAACGTCTCCTCGCTTGGCCGCCACACTGCGGCATTTTGTTTCTTCGAGGTTTCTCCTTCGTTCTACTTAGATGGTAGGGTGGGAAGATGGAGGGTGTTGGTGGTAAGGCGGAGGAGGGAAGTGGGTCAGGGGAGACACTCAACCGACCCTAACCCTACCCTAACCTACCGTACTCTAGCCCTACCCTATCCTAACCTTACCCTACCCTACACTACCCTACCCAACCCTACCCTACCCTACCCTACCCTATCCTAACCCTACCCTACCCTATCCTAACCCTACCCTACCCACTTTCTATGCTCATTCCTTCGCTTCACCTGAAGCGTGTCCAGCATGCAGCATATTTTTACTTACTTTTTCTCAACAAATTGGCAAACTGCAAACCGGATATCGGACTGGGTTGGGTTGGGTTGGGTTGGGGGTTGCCATAGTATCGCAATTGCTGGGTAACAGCTCATTAAATTGAATATTAACTTTTATTATTGGCTGCTTCGCTTTGTTGCCCGTATGTGTATGTATGTGTGTGTATGTGTGTGTGTGTGTGTGTATTCAAGCAAAGGTCACCATGTTGCCATGTTGTTTGCACTCAAGTATAAATTGGATGTGTCGAATGTGTCTTGTGGCACAAGCGACCAACTGCAAAGCATTGTGTTGAAACTTTAAAGTTGCAGCAGCAAATCTAAACAAGGCTTTAAGCTGAGAAAACATTTTGATTCACGCAAGAACTATCAAACGGATTCGAAGGAAACCTTACAATAATATTGTTTATACGTCAGAGTAAAACATAGACTAAATTGTTCAAAGAAATTGTCTGATTGGGCTGAGAGACTGAACCCAGAAGGTAAAAGATAATATCATTCGATGGGAATACATTATTGGGAATACATTGTGTAGAAGTTACTCGTATGTATACATGTGTAGAAGTTCCTGTGTAAAGCTTTTTCTTGCTCTTTATGAACGTTACATGTATCGATTTATCGATTGTATACTTATCGATTATATGATCTTACATGTATCGATTTATCGATTGTATATCTATCGATTATATGATCTTACATGTATCGATTGTAGACTTATCGATCATATGATCTTGCATGTATCGATTGTAGACTTATCGATCATATGATCTTTATAAACGTTACATGTATCGATTTATCGATTATATGATCTTACATGTATCGATTTATCGATTGTATACTTATCGATTATATGATCTACATGTATCGATTTATCCATTGTATACTTATCGATTATATGATCTTGCATGTATCGATTGTAGACTTATCGATCATATGATCTTTATAAACGTTACATGTATCGATTTATCGATTATATGATCTTACATGTATCGATTAATCGATTGTATATTTATCGATTATATGACCTACATGTATCGATTTATCGATTGTATACTTATCGATTCTATGATCTTTATGAACGTTACATGTATCGATTTATCGATTATATGATCTTACATGTATCGATTTATCGATTGTATATCTATCGATTATATGATCTTACATGTATCGATTGTAGACTTATCGATCATATGATCTTTATAAACGTTACATGTATCGATTTATCGATTGTATATTTATCGATTATATGATCATACATGTATCGATTTATCGATTGTATACTTATCGATTATATGATCTTTATGAACGTAACTTGTATCGACTTATCGATTATAAGATCTTTAGGAACGTCTCATGTATCGATTTATCGATTGTATACTTATCGATACGCTTAACTATTATTTGTCTTGGCTTTTCTCAACTTTCGTTTAGTTTTTGTTAAGTTAAATCAATGTGAGCCAGTAACCAACTTTTTAACCCTACAGCTGTGGAAAATATATCACATTTTTACATTACGATTGGTTCGATAACCCAATCGATATTTACCACATCTCTTATATATATATAATATGCGATATGTTTTTGGTTTAGTTATACGATTTGTTCGCAATATATATTCCAAATTTTATAATTATTATCGATGGATGTGCTCAACAAATATATATATATGTATATACATACATATATATACATATATATAAAACCAATTTGTATACATATATAGCCACAAAATAAATGTTATATTTAAGTATTGACATTTTTCCAAATATTCTTACTTCTAGTTGTACTATTTTGCATGACTTTTGATACATATACCCGAATTTTTATAGTTCTGATAATCGATTGCCAAGCGCTGCGATACTTATCGATAAACGCTCAGAAATAGTTATAGATTGCTAAGCGATACTTATCGATAAACGCTGAGCAATCGATTAGCGATGCACATTAATGTTTCTTATCTGTAGTTTAAGTTCTTAGCCACAACTTCTGTGGTCCATTTGCTTTTCTCAAGCATCGCACCTGACTTTAAAACTTTCGTGACTGAAGAAATATCTTAGAACTTCCAAATTGACAACACTTGACCACATTTATTAGTTTTCCTTCTTCTATTATTATGTTTTTGTAGCTTAAAGAAACGCACACACACACACACGCACGCACACACACGCATAGATTGAGTCTGTGTAGATTTTATTTCTCAATAATTGAAAATTATTCAAACTCTGTGTGCGTGTGTGTGTGTTAAGTACTCCAATGCACTGAGAATACACACACACACACACATATATATATATAGGTTCATATTCTTATCATCCATCTCACTCATATACACACACACACACACTCTATCTATTTCTCTCTCTCGCTCTGTATGCTAATATTATTAGAAATATGTTTCTCAATACGTGAGAATAAATATACAAGAACAAGAACAAATTCACCATTTATTATGTTATATTAGTTTGAAGTTTTCATTACTCGATACCTTTATAAAATACTATATATACTATATAAAATACTTACATACTAGTTACAACTCTGTTTTTCTTCTTCTTACACTTCTCGTTTTGTTGCTTATGATTTTGCAAAACTGAAGCTGAAAGCGAAAGCGAAACAGAACATCAAACACCAAACCTATACGCAAAAGCAAACAACTAACAAAACGTTTTTCTCTTTTACAAAAAACCCCTCCAAACCCAACAACTACGATCAACTCTAACTCTGGATTTGACAGTCGTGTTTCGGTTATGCGAGGACAGGTGATAACGCCCCAAGGACTCGGAATTGTCGGCATACGCGTCTCCGTGGATCGCGACTCGCGCTTTGGATTCACCCTGACGCGACAGGGCGGCTGGTAAGTCAATCGCTGACTGATTGCTATCAACGCACAGTCCAAATCGCCAAAGCGATCTAATTATATCGCCCAATCATAGCCTCTAGATCGTAGCATACATTTTGGGGTCAAAGTTTACAAACTCCAAGAATAATCATCATCATCATATTTATAGTCAAGTGAGCTTTTGGAAGCTTAAGTTCTTTTCAATATCCTTGACGATGGTCTCTTTAATCTTCTCGCTGCTTGCCTTGAAGTGCAGATTACTTACGTATGAGTAATTTTTCATAATTTGTCAGCCCAGCCTTGTTGCTTGTGTGTGTGTGTCTGGCCAACTTTCTTGTCTTGAGGCACACTCTTGATTACATTTTGTTAATAGAATTTTGGGTTCGGGCCAACGCTAAAGCAAGTTATCACTTTTTAATTAAATCTCATCACTTTGATGATGCCTCCGCTGCGTGCCCCTTAATGCTTATTTGTTCAACAGCCGCAGCTTTAAAACTAAACTTATTTGAACATAAAAGTCTTTATTTGCAATTTGTGCTGATTAATGGGACGTAGCTAAATCGGCATTTAGTCGCAGCTCACGTTTATTATTATGTTGTTAAGCTGGCAATTATTGTTTATAATCGTTTTATTCAGTTCCAAAGCTCCGCTAACAATTGATCAGCTAAACTATTTTGTCAGCACACATTTGGCATTTACTCGAATGAGATTTAAATCAAAACACAAATACACACATGCATAATGAAACGAGCGGGTAAAATGTATATAGAAAATGGTTTTGCTGATGTCTGTCGCAACGGAGGCAGGAGCAAACACAACAGGATTCAAGCGAATCGCTCGCCAATCCAATATATCTAATATAAATATTTTTGCAGTTGTTGTTTTTGGGGGGGCCAAAAAGGATTTCCGCTGTTGCCACAGTCCTAACAATAACAACAACAACAACCGCATCTGTAATGTTTTTGACATTTTCTTTTTCGGTGTGTCTGTCTGTGTGTGTGTGTGTGTGTGTGTGTCTTTGCTGGCCAATTTAAATAAACATTTTGCACCCGCTTTGCCTGCAGTTCCATTTACTGATTTTATTATGTGTCCAGCAGCGGCAGCAAGAAAAACACCCACCCACTTATGAATGCACGACTAGTAGATGCCCTGTTCATAGCAGAAACCAATACGTAAGAACTTGAAGCTTGGTTTTGTGTAGCTTCGTTTGCTAGTTGCAAGTATCTGCTCCTTGTTGCGAACAGGGTATTTTTGCAACTAATGCCACACACAAATAAAATCTGTGCAACGTACAGATATAGACAGACAGATGGAACGAAAGAAAGACAAACTTTAGCTGTCTGATGAATATTTGTGTTTATTTACTCACACACACACACACAGAGACACACACAGACACTGACAGACAAACACTTTCACAGACACCCTTTGGTTTTGTTCATTTCACAAAAAGTGTTGCATACTTATATGCGCACATACAATAGACCATTGCCCAATGTATGTATGAATGTATGTTTTGTCTAGCTCACGTGTGTGTGTGTGTGCGCGCGTGTGTGTGTGTGTGTGTGTGGGATTATATATATATTTTTACCTACTGTGCCATAATTTCTCATTAGCCCAGTGGCCGTTAAATGTGCCGCTAACGTTGACCATTTTTCACATTTGCCTGACTTCCCTTCTTTGTTTTCATTTTGCTTCTTTCTCTCGCTCCCTCTCTCTCTCTCTCTACTCTACTCTCTCCTTTGTTTTGCTAGCAGCAACTAGAACAACAGCTACGCAAACAATTATAATGCAAGCGCCCAACTGTGAACCCAAGAAAACAAAACCTTAAACCAAGAGAAAGAGAGTGGGAGAGAGAGAAAAAATATCACAAACATGTCCTGATTTTTGTCCTTTCTTGCGTATGTGTGTGCGTGTGTCCTTCTTAGAACTCTGATTTGGTGTAGGACATAAATTCTTCAGTTTTTATTTATTTTTATTATGACTACTTTTGTTGTTCTTCTTTATATCTTTAAGTGCATGTGTGTGTATGCGTGTGTGTGTTGTCTTCTTCTTCTTTCTATCCTTATCTCCCTCTCTCACACTTTTTGCACATTTTGAGGGATTTTAAAGTTTCGTTCTTCTTTTCTTACTGGCAATAATTCCTGTTTATGTTCACATTATTTTTAGCTGCATATAAAGTCCTGTGTATAGTACATATCGTATATACGGGGATGTAGTATATATATATAGCACAGTGCTCTATAAAATTAAATGCGCTGCCTTCACAAACCCAAAAGAACTGAACAAAAATATTGCACACTTGCATGCAATAAACTAAATGCTTCCCATATGGATTCGCTTTAGTCAAGGCTCCATTGCAATCAGCCCTGAAGTTCTGTCCTGTTCTTTCCGACGGCGACACATGTAAGCACAGGGTGTGCACAGCAAACAGAAACAGGGTGTACTGCAAGCTGAAAGTCCAGATAAGACAAGCTTCAAACAAACTTCTTTCATTCTTTCCTTCTAATTTCTTACTAATATGCGAGAAATTGAGCCAAAGCTTCTTTCTTTCCTCTAAAAGCACAGGGTGTGCACAACAAACAGAAACAGGGTGTACTGCTAGCTGAAAGTCCAGATAAGCTTCAACGGAAGACAATCATCAAATTTTCTTTCCCTCTGTCCTTCTACTTTCTACTAATATGTAAGCTAAAGCTTCTTTCTTTACTCTTAAAGTACTTTATATATGATGCACACAACATGTAAGCACAGGGTGTGCACAAACAGGGTGTTCGACAAACTGAAAGCGAGAAGTTGAGCCCAGATAAGCTTGAACGGAAGACAAGCATCAAACAAAATCAAATACGAACTTTCTTTCCTTCTTTCTTTCTACTTTCTACTAATATGCGACAAAGTAAGCCAAAGCTTCTTTCTTTCCTCACATTAGCCTCCTGAAAGTACTTTATATATATGGTATATATTCATAAAGTTGAGCTGCTGCAAACAACAAACTTCTCGGCTTGTCACACATTTCTTCATCTTCTTCATCGTCTTCGTCTTCTTCACCGTCTTCGTCGTCTTCGTTTCTTTCTAGTTTTGAAACAATTTGTCAGAAGACAGCTTATGTGTCATGTGACTTATGCGAATAGTTTTGACACTAACTGTGCCCGTTGGCTTCCACACACACACACACACACACACACACACGCACAACCACATGTAACACATACTTTTTGGCGCCACTGTTGCTTGTTGTTATTAATGATGGTTGTTGTTGTTGTTGTTTCTGTCGCTGTTACTCTTAATGTTCGCGCGAGTTTGTTTTTATGGCTTTGTGTTTATAATGTTTATTTCATATGTATGTATGTAGACAGGTATGTATGTGGATGTAGGTATGTATGGTATGTATGGTATGTAAGGTATGTATGGTATGTAAGGTATGTATGGTATGTATGGTATGTATGGTATGTATGGTGTGTATGGTATGTATGGTGTGTATGGTATGTACGTATGCACATATGGTATGTATGTATGTATGTACGTGGGATGTATGTATGTATACACGTATGTATATATGTAAGTATGTACATACACCCCACAAACAACAACAGCAACAACATGCTGTGCTCCTGGTTTCCATTCTTGTTTGCTACAAGTTGCCTTCCCCTGTGCCATAGATACCCTGTAATGTTTTGACTTGCTACTTTTGCTTGTCCTCCGCCATTTACAGGGTATCTGGCAAGTCGGATTTGCCTTTGGCTTACACGTGGTTCGTACAATTCTTATGGCTTTGGTTTTTTGCTCATTTTTTATTTTTATTGTGTAGCTTTTGCGTCATTTGGTGTCCTGTTGCTTGTGCTTTGCCATTGTTGCTGTTGTCCTTTGACATGCATTATTATTATTACTGTACAATTGTTGCTGTTGTTGTTGCTGGTGTTGTTGTCAGTTGTATAATACAGGTAATAAAAGTCATTATATTGTGCTGCTGGGGATTATTGTTGGCATTCGTTTTTCTTTATTTCTTCCACCTTTTTTTTTTGCTTCTTTCAACATATTATTAGATTTGTAGATTTGTTGTTGTGTGTGTGTGATTGTGAGTGTGAGTGTGTGTGTGGGTGTGTGTGAGTGTGTTTGTGTGTGAGTGTGCTTGTGTGTGTGCCACGCCCATAAACGCTCACGCTCTTTTTGCCTTTTGCATTGTTGCATTCAATGCCTTTCATATCGAATTCAATTACAGATACATATATATGTATACGACTGTAAATGCATAATGGTATGTGTGCGTGTGTGTGTGTGTGTGTGTGTGTGCGTGTGTGTGTGCATGTGTGTGTGTTTGTCGTGCATTAATGTGATAAAAACTCAACAATTGTAACTGTTTAAAAGCCAACAATTAAAATACATTAGCGCAAAAAAGTATGCTGCAAAAAATGTTTTAAACATATCTATTTATTTTTTGCTGCTGCTTTTGTTGAATTTTTATTTAATAGTGAGGACTTAACTTGTTGTTGTTGTTGTTGTTACATAATTTAAATGTAATTATAATGCATTCAAATAATCAAACAAACAACAAAACTGACCACATCAAAAAAACATATTTGATTTTATTGCTGGCAATGGAAAAATGATTAAATTTTTCTGCTTTTTTTTTCTCGATTTGTGGCATTGTTTTCCCTTCCTCTCTCTCTCTCCCTCTCTCTCTCTCTCTCGCTCTTTTCGCTTTTGCATATTCATTTTGCACAATTAAAAATCACATTAATTAAATATTTTCGAAAAAAAAAAAAGGCAAAACTTTTTTGTTTCTTCTCTTAAGCTTTCTGCTCGACTGGCGGCAACCCTGCTTAGTTGCCCTTTGTTTTCCAACACTGCCCCTGCCGCTGCTTCCCCGTCTTCCTCCACTTCGTTCGTCTTCATATTGAGCGCGTCTGGCAAAGTTTTTGCAACTTTTCGTACGGCAATGCGAAAAATACGCGTTAATAATGAGAAGAACTCGGCCCAAAACGCAATCGCCATCATTATATTTAATGCGGCTAACACACCCACACAAACACAAACACAAACACACACACACACACACACACTTGGGACAGGGAGTACGAGGGCTTAACTTATGCTCTGGCAATTATTGTGTTCGCTGCTTCTTCGCTCGCCGAAAAACACACACAAAAATCCGAAAGTTTTTCAATTTCGACAAACAATTGAGGTATTATCTGCACAGCTTACGCTAGAATTGCCCAGGCGGAGGGGTGGGGAATGGGAAAGGAGGGGGGGGTGCGTCAAACGCAGCAACAAAAATAAAAATATATATAGAGAAAACGTTTGGCTTCGACTGAAAATTCATTAAAATATTAATTTGCATTTTATTCAAGCGCGCTCTCTCTCTAACACACTCTCTCTCTCTCTCTGTCTCTCTTTCTCAGGTTTGATGTGTTGGTTAATGGCGGCGGTGCTGTTACTCTACAGTTCCAACGCTCACCCTTCCGCCCGCTCACCCGCACCGTTTTCGTGCCCTGGAACCGAATCGTGGTCCTGCCGCCAGTTCAGATGCAGTTAAGCGACGATGACGAAACCACAAGTCGCAATATCAAGTAAGTAGAACCAACTTCCTTTAATGGTTTCAGGTTTCTGTGAATTGTTTCTTACCACTCGCTCGTTCATTACCTTTTCCTTCTCTTTAGGGTGGCTCCATTGAATCCGGCGCTGACGTTCCTCAACTCGATACACTATCACACGGCGGATGAGGCGAACGATGCTAGCAAGGTGTGCATGGACCACGATCACGAGAAGCTCAAGCCCCAGTTGATAAGCACCTGGATGCCCAATGGGGTTGGTGCCATGCCCGGCAAGCGTGTCATCTTTGCCGAGACGCAGGTGAGTCTAAGCTACCCTTACTCCACCCATCCCCCCAACGTTCTTTCCCTTTCCCATTTCGCGCTCATCCTTGCTGCTCTTCTAATGCCAGTCCTAATTAGCGGGTCCTGTGGCAGCAGCAGCAGCAGCAGCTGGACTCTGCGTAGTTTTAATTAATTTAAAGTTCTCCTTAATGACATTATAACTTTGCATCTAGCAACGAAGCACAAGCACACATTAATTCTCCACAAACAGAGAGAGAGAGAGAGTGAGAGAGAGCATTACATTTAATTGCAAGTAGTGCCAGCTGTGACCTCTGGACGTTGGACAGTTGTCCTGCCGCAGGTCTCCGAGCGCTTAATAACCTAACCAATTCGTTTTTGTTGAAGCGACAATTGTAATTCCCTCACATCCCCACAATCCTAACCACTTACTTGTGTGTCAAGTGAATTGAGCACAGTTTATCCTGCGAGCATCTGTTGCCTAACCTCAGTTAAATCCTTACTTATACCTACAACTAAACTTTTGCATCTCTTCCGAAACAGATTGTTCAGGAATCGATTCAAATACCTGGCTCGGATCTACATCTCACGTATCAATCGTCACAGGCTTCCGGCTATTTGAGTATTGTTCGCATGCGTTTAACCTCCGAGCTCTTGCCCAAGACCCTCACCCATGTGCATGTGGGCGTTGAGATCGAGGGTGCACTCCACGTGAAGACCTACGAGGCCGACCCGAACTTGATACACACGTTTGCGTGGAACAAGCGCAATGTGTACAGACAGAAGGTGTATGGGGTGACCATTGCCCGCATCTCGGTGGGCTATCAGCACACGACGTGCCAGACACCCGTTTGGATAACGCAGACAGCGAAGCTGCAGGGCTACGATGTGGATATCTCCGATATCGGGGGCTGGGGCCTGGACATTCATCATCATTACAACTTCCATGAGGGAATCCTGCAGAAGGGAGACGGCTCGACGCTGCACATGAAGGAATATCCACGCACCGTCAAGGTTGTCATGGGTACGGGTCTGCAGCGACCACTCAATTGTCCGGACTATTGCAATGGCGTGGCCAAGGATGCCAAACTGCTGACGCCGATCGCATTGGCCACCGGACCCGACGGCAGTCTCTATGTGGGTGACTTCAATCTGGTGCGTCGCATTACGCCCGATGGCAAGGTCTTCACCATCCTACAGCTGAGCGCCACACAGGTCTCGTATCAATACTATTTGGCCGTTTCGCCAGCGGACGGACACTTGTATATCTCGGATCCGGAACGTCATCAAATCTTGCGCCTCCTGCGACTCGAGAAGGTCAAGGATCCGAGCATCAATAGCGAACCGATTGTCGGCAGCGGTCAGCGTTGCATACCCGGCGACGAGGGCAACTGTGGTGACGGCGGCCCCGCCCTCCAGGCACGTCTCTCCCATCCCAAGGGTCTGGCCATTGCGGCCGACAGAACCATGTACATTGCCGATGGCACCAACATACGCGCCGTCGATCCCAAGGGTGTCATCCATACGCTCATCGGTCATCACGGTCATCACAATCACTGGAGTCCGGCGCCCTGCTCGGGCACCCTGATGGCCAACCAGGCCCAGCTGCAATGGCCCACAGGTCTGGCTCTGAGTCCGCTGGACGGATCCCTGCACTTCATCGACGATCGTCTCGTGCTGCGCCTGACCTCCGACATGAAGATACGCGTTGTGGCCGGCACTCCGCTGCACTGCAGCAACAATGGACAGGATAGTCGTGTGAATAAGACAGCTACCGATAATGTGCTCGGCACCGTTTTGGCCATGGCCTTCTCGCCCTTCGGTGACCTCTACATAGCCGACAGCGATTCGAGGCGCATCAATTCGATACGCGTCGTCGATACCGCCGGCAATATGCGTTACTTCGCTGGCAAACAAGAAGGCACCGGGTAAGTCAACAAAAGTCCCAACCCAGACAGTTTTCTTTCTTTCCGCACTCAACAAACAGTTAAGGGAAAAGTTAGCTAGAAAGTATTTGTAATATTATTTTCTAATCCCATGAATGATTTTACTTTACTCTTGACGAATTGCAAATTCACAACCATCAAGCTATTATTTCTTTGAACAATTTTTGTCAATTTAGAGTAGCTTTCATTATACCCTGAACCCATTTCAAATGGGTTTAAAGGGTATAATGGTTTTGGGCAAAAGTATGTAACAGGCAGAAGGAAGCATCTCCGAACCCATAAAGTATATATATTCTTGATCAGCATCAACAGCCGAGTCGATATAGTTTCGATAACTTTTCCCGTTTTCGATATACACATGTTATCGATAATAAAAAGAATCTTAAATTTGGAAAATTATATATATTCTTGATCAGCACCAAGAATATAGTCGATATAGTTTCGATAACTTTTCCCGGTTTTCGATATACACATGTTATCGATAACAACAAACTCTTGAATTTGCAAAACTTTTTGATGCAGTTTAAAACATTAGACGAAATAATGACAATCTGTTAAAATTTTATTGAAATCGGTTGAGAAACTCTGGAGATATGTAGTATTGAAGTTAAGAAAGTATGCACTATACGCGTACACTCACACATACTTGCAAGCACTGACGTAAAGTATAGGGTTCAGGGTATAGTCTTAGTTGGGATTTCTCGACCAGAGCCTTCTTACTTGTTTTGCTTTGCTTGGGTCAACTGGAACAGTTGGGTTTCTGTTTCTGTTTCTGTTTCAGTTTCTGTTTTGAGTTTTGAGTTTAGTCAACTTGTTTATGCGCATATTTGACCCAATTAAGCGACGCTTCGAACGCATTTTAGCTATTTGCATTTTGGACTCACAAACACACACACACACAAAACAATATCTCTAGAGAGAGACGAGGGGTTTGGACTTTTGCTAGTGGCATAAATAATACAAAATAAAAGCTAGCAAAATTTCAGCTGCAGTCGCATAAAATTTGCAGCAAATGCAACCAAAACTCAGGCAATAAATGTCAGTGCAGGCTAGTTTGCGAAAAGTGTCTGTGTGTTTGTGTGCATACTATGTGTCTGTGTCTGTGTGTGTGTGTGTGTTGAATTTGAGGCCAATCGATAGATGTGCCGCATAGTTTACTTTATTTGACTTGATTAAAACGTTTTTAAAGCATCAAAAACAGTGACCGAAAAATTAATTGGAATTTTGACATTTGGGATTTTTGGCATACGATGTGTGTGTGTGTGTGTGTGTGTGTATGTGTGTTAGTGTGCCACACACACACACACACACACACAGAGAGAGAGAGATAGAGTGTGTATATTTGCATTTTGCATTGCTGCAGTGTTGGCAAGCGCATTGAAGTCGAAAACCACATTAAATGAATGAACGAGTTGAGGCCACACACACACAAAGCTATCCAGATAACTGTGCTACAAAAACGCATAAGAATTTTTGCTGTTTCCGAAACGAAATTCTTCCATGTAAACGCACAAGAACAAAGCATGCAAGATTATTTGTTATGTATACAAGAGTTCATCTCTTAAGCGTTAATTTCTGAAAGGGTTTAAAACTCAGAGACTATCAGCTCATTAAGTTCCATTCTCTTTCTCACTCTCACCCACTCGCCACTCGCCACTTCGCCTCTCTCTCAGTCTGATACATTGAGTGTGTGTGAATCGATGAAATGACACCACGCCAAATAGTATAACAAAGTAAAGCAATTAATTTGTTTCGCTGATTAGTTTGCGGCTGCCCCAGAGCCACGAGAGCTGCGAAAGAGCTCTGCCGCATGACAGGTACTAGATGGTAGATAAATGTGCCACACACAAACACACATTCGCACACACACACACACATGCATAGTGGCGCATAACTATGTGCAACTTTATGTAGTTAACAGTTTATTTAAACGTTATAGAATTGTATGCAGGCGCGTTTAGTTTTTGATAGACGACAGACTGATCAGGGAGGGGCGTGGCAGTAGTAGGAGTGGGGAAGGATGGCTTTTGGGAAAGTGGCAGCTGCTGGCTTCTGGTCTGCTGCTTCTGTTCTGTATCCCATTCGAAATGTGGGGCGTGGCTGGTTTTGCAGAGCTCGCGACGTGGCAAAGTAATTAGCAGACACCGCCAGCGACAGAGAACTATAAATCAACCTTTTTATATATATATATATATATATAATACTAGCTGGTGGGCAGGGGTTGGGCGTGGTCGACGCGCGATAAGCAAAAGGGGGGGCATAGGGTTGGCCATTGTGTATGTGTGTGTGTGTGTGTGTGTCTGCACTTTACTTTAAAATGTTTATCGAACAAACAATGTCATCATAAATACTATGCGTCCAAGCAGCCAAACAGACACCGAAGCGAAGCGAAACTCACACCAACCAACCCCAACTCAGCCCCAACTCGGGCCCAACTCGTTGTCCTTGTTGGGGGTTCCGGTTCTGGAGTTTGTGGGCGCACTTTTCGTGAGCGTGGGCGTGGCAGCGACATGTAAACGATGCCTGCGCCACAGATAACGACGTTTGGCTTGAATGCTTCGCTGCGGTTCCACTAGACTGGCGTAGGGGCAGGGGTAGGGGTAGTGGTAGGGTTGGCAGAGTTGCTGGTAAGTCGAGTGGGTGCACTTGGAAAAGAGAAATACTATAAGCATAAGAATTTAATCGTTTCCAAATATCAACTTAGTATTTTTTTCGTTTATTATTTTACTTTGAAGAACAAGAAAAATCATTTTTGTTGCTAGATATCGATAAGTAAGAAAGAATACTTTCTTCACAGCTGAAACAGTTTCGGTTGTTACTAACGGTTTATCGCTTTCTCTTTCGCACACAGAACACAGAGCTGCGAGTGTGTAAGTGGAAATGGCAGCAATGGCACAGTTCTGGGTGGTTCAGGCAGTGGTGGCGCCTATTCAACGACCGTGAATCCGACACGCAGTAATGGCGGCACAACGCCAACGACACCGGCTGGCGGAAACGGAAATAATGGCAGCTCGGCAGCGGGCAACAACAATAACAACAACAACAACAACCTAACCGGCGGTGTACTTAATGCCAGCGGTGTCTGCATTTGCGCCAACGGCATCTCATCCAACGGCAATACGGGCGCACTTGCCGGCATCGTGGCCGGCGGCAGCCTAATGTCCACCGGGCCCACGACCACAACGACTGTGCTACTCGGCGCTAAAACAACATCGAACAACGGCGCCGGTTCCAGCTCCGGTACTCCGGCACTCAACGACGACGGCACTCTCAGCAATGCCGAGACTCTGCTCTCCTCGAACGCACGCTTCCAGGCCATCTCGGCGATAGCCGTTGCCCAGGACGGTGTCATCAATGTGGCCGATCAAGGTGAGTGAGTTTAAAGCCAATGCAACTCTGAAAAGAGAGAGAAAGAACGTTAGAACCATTTACTTACTTAATGAATGATGTGGCTTGTTAATTTAGCAATTGACTGGCAACTGGGGCGATAACACATTATCGAATGTATTGGAGAGTAATCGAAACTCATTAACATCGAGTCCAAATTCATTTGCAACATGTCGGCCCACAAATGAATATATACAACATACTTGCTACTACATTCGTTATTCAAATGCATATTCATGTTTCACCCACACACACATTGACCATTCCGGTTACCATCATATATATATATATATATATTATTCGTTGCTCGTGAAATTTGTCAAATTTTCAATCGCTGGGCAACAACTGCCGAGGGAGCACACAGCACGCAGTTGCTAAAATGCTTCATTTCCGTTTTCGATTGTAATTCAATAATGTTTGGGGAAATGGGCATAACAAAGTTGTTCAACAGGCCGAAGGGGGATAGGGAACTAGTGACAAATAGGGGAAAAGCTCAATGACGGTTCAGCAGGGTATTCTCAAGTCAAACTTTCTGGACCAACGAACGATTCTTGTTGATTGTCAAAACCAGGATAGGAAGAGAGACGAAAAAAGGCAGAAGGGGATATGGAACTAGTGAAAAATAAGGGAAAAGCTCAATGACTATTCAGCAGTGTATTCTCAGGCAGAAGGGGATATGGAACTAGTGACAAATAGGGGAAAAGCTCAATGACGGTTCAGCAGGGTATTCTCAAGTCAAACTTTCTGGACCAACGAACGATTCTTGTTGATTGTCAAAACCAGGATAGGAAGAGAGACGAAAAAAGGCAGAAGGGGATATGGAACTAGTGAAAAATAAGGGAAAAGCTCAATGACTATTCAGCAGTGTATTCTCGAGTCAAACTTTCTGGACCAACAAACGATTCCTAGCTATTGTCAGGGATAGGGAACTAGTGACAAAGAGTGGAAAAGCTCAATGACTATTCAGCAGGGTATTCTCAAGTCAACCTTTTGTGGTCCAACGAAGGATTCTTTGCTATTGTGAAAGCAAAGTGGGGGAGAGAGACGACTAAGTGGGTCATTTCGATTGCTATTTTTAGCGGATATTCAATTTATAGGACATACTTCAGGGCACAAAACGCAACACAACAAATAATAGTAATAATAATAATCATTATATAAAATATAAGGAGCAAGCAACAAGAGAGCGGCTCAAATTGAAATTGAAACACAACACAATACAATAGAGACGTTTGCTGTTACCACTTTAATTGGCCATTAGGGCAAAATGCAAAAGTCGCAAACAAAAGGCAGAAAAGCAGCAGCAAAAAGTTCGAGAGTGAGCAAAGTTTTTAAAAGCAAAGCCGAACCAATTTCCGTCACAATTCGAACGAGGACAAATTAGGACGCGATACGCACACGCAAACACACACACACACAGGTGAAAAAATGAATGGGCTAGAGGAGGAAGCGAGGAAGAAGTAGATGCAGAGCGGAAGCTTAAAACAAAATGGCCGCCAATAAATAAGATGAAGCCAAAGATTCGAAAAGCAAAAGCTCAAAAAACACACAACAACAGCAAACCAAATATGCGAACGGGAAGGTCAAGTAAACGAAACAGAGGATGGAGTGAGAGGGGGGTGGAAGAGTAGGGGGTAGACTAGGGTTGTAATAGATGGGCGCTGTTGTTGGCAAGGTATAAATTTGAGTGCATTAGCAAAACGTAATTTGATAAGACCAAAAATGTAATTAATAAATTTCGACAATGCGAAGGAGTCTAACGGGATAACGAAGGAGGCGGGGAAGCTGGAGTTGGGGGCGAAGCGAAGGTGAAGCGAGGAAACGCTAACGATGTGCAGCACTTGTAAAAACCAAGAAAAAAAAAGGAAGAAGAAAGGGGTGGTTTGGGTGGTTTAGGGTGGTGTTGCCTGACAACGGAATACAAATTAATGAAGGGCATGGCGATAGAATATAGAAAATAAAGAACTAAAAGCCGAGCAAGACTCACAAGAAGAAGCAGACGAAGAAGAAGAAGCCGTGGAAAGCAAATCAATGACTATAATTAATCAAGTTTTAGTTGTTGTTGTTGTTGCTGTTGCTGCTGCGGGCGCCAAACGTGTGAGTGATTGCTTAAGGGATGGATGAAAAAGAAATGAGTTGCAGAGGGTGCAAAATACACTCGGACAAAAGTCTGGCTGAGTTGTGAAAGAAGCTGGCTTAAACAAATATTCAAGAATATGCGAAAAGAATGCTGGTTACGTTTAACAAGGCAAAATAGTGCTTAAAGCCAGAAACCAAAAAGGTTTCAGCAAGTTCGTATTGTAGTATGTTTGTGTTAGTGTAAGCAGGGAGATAAGCAGCTCTGAGCTGAGGTTTGAGAGTCCAGACGTGAAAATCAATCTTATTACCACCTACGCAGCGAAATCGCGGAAACTGATGCGAGAGAGTCCATGTTAAATACCCTCATATCTACTGCCTTCCACCCTTTGGCTTGCAATGTTGAGCGCTATAAGCATGAATTAATCAACAGACAAAGAGAGAGGGAGAGAGGGAGAGAGGGAGAGAGAGAGAGTGTGTAGACAAGACATTCAGCCATGTGTAGCAGGTTTTAGACGGTTTTTCGTTGTTGGCCCCGGCTAAACGTAAATAAGCTTCATTAAAAGCTTATAGCTTAAGTACCGTGTGTGTGTGTGTGTGTGTGTGTGTGTGAAAAATTGTTGCGTTAAATGAGAAACAGAATGGAAAACAGCGAGAAACAGAGGTGGAAAAAGGGGCCCGTTGGAATGAGCGATGGAATGTGTGGCTGAGAATTGGAGCAAATGACAACCCAAAAGCTAATCAATAAAAGAGCGCTTCAATGGGAGCGGGTGCTAAAAATAGTAATCACAAAACTTTTAACTACTACCTAAAACTCATTAATCGTACACACACACACACATACACACACTAGCTGGGCCAATACTTGGTTGATAATTAAAAAGCAAAAACTCATTGAAAATTAAGTTTTATAAACTATAAAAAGTTTTAATGAGAGTGAGCGAGAGAGAGATAGTGGTATAAAAATAGTCAACTATTAATTATAACACCAACTTGTCATTGTCTCTCTCTCTCTCTCTCTGCCAGTTAACAACATCTATCTCGCTCTACGATTCCCTTTTGTGCTTGGATTCGTTAACGTTTCACTGCATTTGCATGCATTCCACACATTGAATTTAGGCTAACTAAACGTAACTAAGTAACTGGAACATGCACTCCCCAACGCCCCCCAAAGCACATGCTAAACGCACCGCAAACAGAAAGAAAGATACAAGAAGGAACGGGTTGAGGGTTGGGTAGGGTGGGGTAGTGTAGGGAAATGCATTTAAATTCCATTTGAATGAATATTGGCAACACTTGTGTACGCTTTGGCACATATGCCATAGCTACAAAAACAGCTTAAAATCAGTGAAGCTGAAACGAAACGAAACGACGAAGCGACTGAACGACAAACCGATAGAACGATAGACCCCAAACGATATATATATTTATATATATATATAGCGAGAGAGAGAGACACGGAGTGGGACGACTAGCCCTTTTCGCACACAGAGAGAGAGCATCATCATCATTGGGGGCACAAACAAGTTGTTCACTTTATGGGGTCATTACCATTACATTACATTACATTATACACTGGGACGAGCACATGTGGTGCTGGTGGGTCGGGGGGCTTGGGGGTACGCCCTCGCAACAGTGGAGCGAAGCAGATTGCATTGAAACTCGCTCAATCGTTGACGCCACACAGCATATTTGGCGCTGTGCCAACGTGTGTTCAGTCCTGTGTGTGGCGGAAAGCCTGCTCAAAATCCCTTTCCATCCTTTTTTGTGTCGCTTCGAAGGAAACCAAAGGAAACTTGTGCCCCAAAATGTGACCCCATCATAATGGTTACTCAGCCAACTGCTGTGGTCTGCTCTGCTAGCTCTTTTGGGTAAATGAACTGTAATGCAATCAAATCAACACCGACGACAACATCGACAACAACAACAATCAAACCAAACCAAACAAGAACCTATTCCATATCTGATTCCAATAATATTCATGTGAATGGAGAATGAAGTCATAACTGTACGAAAAATTAAAACGAGCTCTTTTACTTTGTCACCAAAGCATTCTTAAATTCCGAAATTCTCCAGGATCACAAGAATTGCTATGTATGGTATGTTTTTCATCAGAGAGCCGTAATACATCCTGCTACTTAGTTAAAGCAGTAAGATTTCTCCACCCAAAACTCCCTACCCATAACTCCCTCTCTCTGTCTGCCATTCCATCGTCTGTCGTCTGTCGTCTGTCGTCCGTCAGTTTGTTGTCGTCAGTGTTTGTCATGCAAAGCTGCCAAAAGCAAGCAAATTTATGCAAATCCAAAGCGATTTACCAACACTAACTTAAAATGTAACGCAACACAGCAACTATGAACAACAGCCAGCAAATTGCACAAAAATACTTAAGGCACACTCCTCTCAAACCCTTCGTTCCCGTCTCCGTCTCCGTCTCCGTCTCCGTGTTCGTGTTCGTGTCCGTGTCCGTGTCCGTGTCCTCTGTCTTAGTCTCTATCTTTTTGGTTTTGTTTTTTGGCTGCAGTGATTTTAAAACTTGAAACGTTTTATGAGCAGGCAAAGTATCAAAATGAGAGAGCGAGAGAGAGTGGAGGGGAGGACTTGTGAAAGCAAACAGCTAGAAGTTGGGCGTTTAGCTAAAGCAAATGCAGTCAATGCAAAGCAAAGGGTACAAGAGACAGACGAAACGACAAGGATGGAGGTAAACAAGGTTTATTGACAAATTTAAAAGGTATTTGCAGCTGAATATATTATAAAAAGCAATTCAGCAAAAGTATATATATATATTGTAATAGTTTAGACTGTGATCAAAATATTAGATATTAAATTTCGGACCAGTCTAAGGATGATTGCAATCAAGTTTCGAAAGTATTAAAACTTTTGACTTTGGCTTTTAATAACAAATTTGGTGTTGGTTTCGTTTTAGGTTCACTGCATGTTCTGGCATTGGAACACTATTTGCCGTCGCACGATGAGAATGGTGAATTCCATATACCCTTTCCGCCGTCAAGTGAGATTTATGTATTCAATCGTTATGGCCAGCATGTGGCGACCAAGGATCTGACATCAGGTAAAACACGTTACAGTTTCCTCTACTCAAAGAACACCAGCTTCGGACGACTGTCGACGGTAACGGATGCCTCCGGCAATAAGATACAATTCCTGCGCGACTATAGCAATGTGGTTAGCTCGATTGAGAATACACAGGATCACAAATCGGAGATACAGATCAATGGCATTGGCATTATGACCAAACTCAGCGAGAAGGGACGTCAGGAGATTGAGCTCGATTACGATAGCAATACCGGTCTGCTAAACTCCCGTTCGTCCGGCGGCGAAACGTACATCTATCAGTATGATGAATTTGGACGTGTCACTGGCATGATATTGCCCAGCGGTGAGATTGTTCGCATCACATCCCAGCTGGCCGATAACAAAGGACTCACCGTATATGTCCATGCCTCGGTGGAGTCACTGTTCTCGCGGGAACGCTACACCGGCTCGGATGGCAATGCCAACGAGCTGTTGGTTCTGGGCAGCGTACGCTCCACTTTCTTGAAGCGCGGACGAGCTCATGCCGACGCCGAACTGAAGGCCAACAATACCCTGGTTATACACGGTGCCAACGGCATTGTGGTCGAGGCATCTGCTGTCGCTAGGCATCCACTGCTGGAAGCTGCACTACCCGTCGAGGCCGAAATGCTTGCGATGTGGTCGCATCAGAGCGTCACAATGGGCGATGGTCTAACCAACTCTATGTACTCGGTATACAATCTGGTTGGCGATGTGCGCAATCCACAGCAGACGCTGAATCGCGAGATTTGGGTTAATCATACGCGTGTCATTGGCGTCGAGTTCGATCAGTTCACCAATCGCGAGACCTTCTACGATTCACAGCGTACGCCCATATTGATTGTTGCCTACGATCAGAGTGGCTTGCCCAAATCATATTATCCGGCTAATGGTTATCCCGTCAACATCACCTACGATCGTTTCAATCGTGTCGAGGGCTGGGCCTGGGGTCCTGCCGAGCTCAAGTACAGCTATGATCGTCATGGCTTGCTCTCGGAGATCACATCCCAGCAGGATGGCATCATTTCGTTTGTGTACAACGATTGGAATCTCGTCTCGGAAATCGGTTTGGCCAGCCAGCGTAAATTTGTACTGCAATACGATGATGCTGGCGGCCTGCGACATGTGGTACTGCCCTCGGGTACACGGCACAGCTTCAGCATGCAAACGTCGATTGGTTTCATACGCTGCACCTACACGCCACCCGGTAGTACACGTGCCTATCTGCAGCACTACAGTCATGCGGGTGCACTATTGCAGACGATTCTACCGGGAGACGGTGCTCGTATTGTCTATCGCTACAATGCTGCCGGCCAGCTGACGGAGGTGGTGCACGGCGACGGACGCAGCGAGTTTCTGTATAACGATGCTACCGGTATGCCCAGCACAGTGTCGCATGTCGAGCGTGAGTTGGAGTACCGTTGGGACTTTGAGTACGCCGCTGGACTGTTGACCGAGGAACGCATCGATTATGTGGCCAAAACGGGTTTGAGTAATGCCAAGTTTAGCTACGAGTACGACAACCAGCTGCGTGTGGTAGCTCTGCAGGGTCGCATTGGCGGTCAAAACTTGCCCACTCAGGCGTTTGCCTACGATCGACGTACCGGCCAGCCCAGCTTAATCGGTCAATTCAAGTTCTCGCGACCGGCTTTGAATCAAACGCAACTGCATGATGGTACGGCGGGCTTTACGCGCACCGTTGATGGTCGCTTCCAGACGCAACGCATGGCCTTGGCTATACATCGATTGGAGGTCTTTCGCATGGAGTTCTCGTACGGTGTGCACGGTCGTATCGCCCAGACACGCACCTATACACGCAACATGGCCGTCAATAGCTACACGAATGTGAAGAACTACACCTGGGACTGCGATGGGCAGCTGGTGGGCGTGGAGGCTCAAGAGCCCTGGGGCTTCCGCTACGATGACAATGGCAATCTGCTCTCGTTGACATATCGCGGCAATACCATACCGATGGAGTACAATGCCCAGGACCGTATTGTCAAGTTCGGTGAGGGCCAGTACAAGTACGATGCTCGCGGCTTGGTGGCACAGAATGCGCGCGAGGAGCGCTTCCACTACAATACACAGGGTCTGCTGGTACGTGCCTCGAAACGCGGACGCTTTGATGTCAAGTACTACTATGATCATTTGAAGCGACTGACCACGCGCAAGGATAACTTTGGCAATGTGACACAGTTCTTCTATACGAACCAGCAGCGACCCTACGAGGTCTCGCAGATCTACTCGCCGCGCGATGGCAAACTGATGTCGCTGACGTACGATGATGTGGGTCATTTGATCTATGCGCAGGTCTATCGGCACAAGTATTATGTGGCCACAGATCAGAGTGGTACGCCCCTCATGCTGTTCAATCAGTACGGCGAGGGCATTAGGGAGATAATGCGTTCACCCTTTGGCCATATCGTATACGATTCGAATCCATATCTGTATTTACCCATCGATTTCTGTGGCGGCATTTTGGATCAGGTCACAACGCTCGTTCACATGGGCGACGGCCGTGTCTACGATCCATTGATTGGCCAATGGATGTCACCCGATTGGCAGCGCGTTGCCGAACGCATTATAACGCCCACCCGTTTGCATTTGTATCGCTTCAATGGCAACGATCCCATCAATGTTGGCCAGGAGCGTGATTATCCCGCCGATTTCGCCAGCTGGATGCGCACCCTCGGCTACAATGTCGGCAATCTGATGCCACAGCTGGCCAAGGACCTCTGGCAACCGCCGGCACTATGGGGTCGTCCGCCCACCAATCCCATTGCCTTGAATATGCGACGACCCTTCGATAACATACCCACAATGGCCGTAGAGAGCGGCTTCCTGGCACACCTCAACGTACGTCGCATGTCCGACTTTGAGCAGCTGTCGGCTCCACCACGCTCAGCGCTCAAGTGCGATGTCATGGATCCCTCGCCGCGTTCCATTGGCTCCGATACTGAACCACCGTTCGGCAAGGGCATTGTGGTATCGCGCACCGCCGACGGCCAGGCCATTGTGTCCAGTGTGCCGGCAGCAAATGCCATTTATCGCGATGTTTACACGAGCGTCTTCAATCGCTCCAAGCTGCTGCCCTTCACGTTTGTGGTGCACAACGCCCAGCAGGACTCGTTCTTCTTCGTCAAGGAGGACGCCTGGCGTGCCAGCGAGGATCGACAGCAACTGAAGCGACTCCAGGGTCAGGTCAACACCACCTTCCATGAGATTACACGAGAATCAACGCCGGCTGTGGCCGGTAGTGCAGCTGGTTCGGCTGGTGCAGGTGGTTCGGCTGGTTCCGGTGGTGGTGCTGCCAACGGCGCAGCTGCAGCCGGCTCCAATGGCAACTATCTGGACGTCAAGATACACGGTGCGCATGCCATTATCAATTTGCGGTACGGCACTACCGTTGCCAAGGAACAGCAGCGTCTGATGCATCACGCCAAGCTGACGGCCGTGCGCAAGGCCTGGCACCGCGAAAAGGAGGCGCTGCGCAGTGGCTTGAATACCGTGTTGGAGTGGTCGCAGCAGGAGAGCGATGAGATACTGAAGCAGAGCTATGCCAACAACTATGAGGGTGAGTACATACACGATGTCGGTTTGTATCCGGAGCTCGCCGAGGACCCGTACAACATCAAGTTCGTGAAGAAGAAGGGCGCTACCGGCGGTGCGGCGGGCGTTATGCCAAATGCCCAGCGAAGGCGACGGCGCAGTCTCACCTGGTCAACGGATGAGCACGATGATTCGGACGAATCGGAACCAGGACCCGTTGCCTGTTAGCTTTTAGTAGACGTAGTATCCAAAAACGAATAAGAAAAAACAAAAAACAAAAAACAAAAACAAAAACATGAAACATGAAACATGAAGTCCCAACTAAATATAATTAAATTATCATAATAACGAGTATTATAGCCATTGGGTTAGCAACAAAGAGTAGCGAAAGAAATAAATATAAACGAAGCAAAGCAAAGAGCGAAGGAGAGACGAAAAGAGAAGGAAGGCGCAACTGTACTAAATACTAGACAACAAGAACAAAGAAGAAGTAGTAGAAGAAGAAGAAGATATATATGTTACTCAATTCGTTTTTAAGCTAAAAGAAAAAGTTTTTTTTTTATATTATTATTAGAAATGCGACAAGCGAATGCATAAAAATTTAATGATAAATCCGATAAACGATAAACATAATATTTAAAATAACTAATTAGAGCTATACTAAATATATACATATAAATATATATACATACATATAAATTTGGTGTATATGTGTATTATGTGTGTGTGTGCGAGATATATACATACTAACATACATGCGGTAGCTATATATACGCTAGTTATACATTATACTATATTACATATACGAAGAAGCGCCCAAACCTAAAAATATACACTCAATATAAACATAAATATATATGTATGTGTGTAAGTGTATATGCACATACATACAAACAATAAACGAAAAGAGAGACGCAGCATTAGATGAGATATATAGATGGTATTGGGATATAGAACAAGAACAAAAAGAAAGAAAGAGAAAAAAAAAACAAAATGAAAATGTTTTTTTTTTTTTTTTTTTTTTTTCTTTGTTATTTAATCGTGGTACTCGAGCTTTTTGAGACTGGCATAGTTTTAAACAAAATCAAACAATACACACTCACACACACAAACACACACGCATATATATATATATAAATATATATATATATATTTCTATATATGTAGTTGAACTAAAAATTCTGTGTGTGTGTCTCTCTTCATTAGTCACAAAGCAGGCAAAATACATAAATATTATTAACGAAAAGCGATTACTAAATGTATATACAAGAAAAAGCAAGTCTAGTTTTAGGCGTCGTCGCAGCTGTAGCTAATTTATGCCAACTTAAGACCAAACGCAGAGGAAAGGGAGATAGGGGCAGACACGCATGCTATATAGCCAACACTATATGTATACAAAAGAAAAAGGAAAAAGATAAAAATATTTAAAACATATTCGCCATAAACACTATATAAATGTAACTGTAGTTTTAACTGTAAAACGACGCCGCCAATTAAACGGGCCAAGCTAAATTGTTATAAAGAGAACAAAAAAAAATCTAAAACCATAACATTCAACATAAATTAGAAACTTAAAATTTAGCTTTTAAAAGAAATGATTTTGACTTGAGTTTAGCTATAGATATTTTAATTAATTTATTTTAGACAGGAGTATTAAATTCTTAATTAATAATATAATATCATTTTTAGGCTTAGCATTAAAGTTTTTATTCTTCTTTTTTTTTGTCAAATCTTTATAATACTTTTAGCATAGGAATATTATTATTATTATATTGTATTATGTGTAAAATGTTTTGTTATTATTTGTAAGTTTTGCGCGTAACATAAAGTGAGCAAAAAAAGAAAAGAAATATATGAAAATAAATAAAGCTTGAAATGAAAACAACAACAACTTAAAAGCAGTATTAACCAACAACAACAACAACTAAACTCTGGATTGAGGGAAAAAGAAAACCAGACACAATTTTCAGATCATGATTAGATTCAGTTCTAATCCTTTGCAGCTGATTTGTTTTTTCCGTCCAACAACAAAGCTCGAGCGCAACACAAAAACCTTTATTTTCATTCTTAAGAAACTTAAATTATTTTATTATTTTTTTTTTTTTTGATGAATTGGTGCTTATCGAATTTATTGCAAGCAAAAACTACTTAGTATTAAAATACTTAAAATATATATGTATATTAAATACCAAAATACTTTTTTTTTATCTCTTAGTGCGTAAGTGAATGAAAAAAACGTTTAGTTCATTTGGCCTAAAAAAAAAAGAATTGCTGAATTAGTTGCAGAAGAAAACCAAATCGAAGGAAAAGTGAAATTTTTTAAAAATTTTTGCAGACATTAAGAAAAAGTGGCCAAAAAAACAAAACAAAAAGCAAGCAGCAAAATATTTAATAATTGGGCAATTGGCGTAATACTAAAGCTAACGATAGCCGATAGTCGATATTCGATAGACGATAGACGATTACATGTTTAGTTTGTAATAATACTAATAATAATGAAACTTGGCAAACACCGCACCCGACCTAAGCAACTGCTAGCTAGATGCATGACAAGTACACACACACACACACGCACGCACACACACACACATTGAGTATGTATGTAGTGTTAGTGCACGTCGTTTGGTGTCTCATATATATACACACACACACACACTTATATAGAGTACATAGCGTTAATGTCAAAAGCTTCAGCTAAATACTTAGTCATAGATTGAACCGAACGGTCGAAGCGAATTTTTGTGTAAATACTTCATAAGGCTAAACTAACTAACGATAAACTAGTGTTGTATAACGCATACAAGTATATACTATAAAGATACCGTTTCGGGGGTTTTTTTTTCCATCACCTTTTTATTTAGTGGCTTTTCTCGTCGCTCGCGCCTCAAAATAAACACTTATATATGTAAATGAAAAAAAAGTTAATACTAAACAAAAAAATAAATAAATATCTAATTGAATAGAGCCCGCATAGTATATGTGTATGTGACAAGGTAATATATACGGTGTGTGTACTGTACTTTGAGTTTCGGTTCTTTCCGTTCTCCTTTTGTTAATTGGCTAACCAAAAACCAACAATTTGACAAACAAAATAAAGAGCAGGAGTCAGTTACCTATTAGAATTTGGCAAACATAACAAAAAAAAAAACGAAAACTAAAAACATAAAACGAAAAAAAAACCATTAAAATCGCTTTAAAAGCATTAAAATATTTAATAATAAAACGAACAAGCCAAAAAAAAACAAAACAAAAGCAAGTTCTAAGGCACACTCAATAAAAAATAAGAAACAAAAAAAAGAGAAGAGAAAAGAAAAAATCCAAGAACTTAAAGCAAAGTATAAAATGGCTTGAAGAAAAAAACAAAAAATACAATATGTAATAAATAAATATTTATGTGTAAATAAAAACAAAAAAACAATGGTATTTTAGTATATTTATGTTAGAGCGCCGTTAATAGAAAAAGGCAAAAGTCATGCAAGAAAATAACAAGAAACAAAAGAGAATACTTAGCAAATAAAGAAACAGGGAAACAATTGAGATAAAAATTCGCACACAACAACAAAAACACACACACACATACACTGCCACAAAAAGACACATCCTTCTCACACTTATACTCATTGCACTAAAGCGACAAGATGAAAAACAAAAAATACCAAGAAAAAACACAAAACAAAATTTAGCAACAACAAGAATTTATGAGATATAATAATAATAATGAAAACACAAAAATTAAGTAAATAAACAAATAAAGTAAAGACAGCAACAGAAGCGACAAAAACCAAAAAAAAAAACACTATATTTACTAGATGAAAAAATAATAATACTAATAAAAAATACCACATTCACTCACACGAAACAAAAAAAAAAAACCACAAAACTTAAAGTTTGTAGTGTATATCAAATATGTATTTCACAAAAAGAAATAGTCAATAACATGTAGGACAAATTCTACTAAAGTAAAAGAGAAAAAATAATAAAGACGTAATTTTTTTTTTGTATACCTAGCGAAAACTTCCCAGTACCCCAAAAAAGAACGCTGAAACGAGCTAAGCAAATGAGTAGAAAGAGTTTGATAGGAAGAGGAAGAAAATTCACACCCAAATGTGGCATAAAACTAAGCATAATATATATATATTAAAATATATATCTTTACATATATATGTGTATGTGTGAAACGATAAAAAACAAAAAGAAGAAAATACAAGTAAAAATTATATATGGCATTATTATATATTACAACAGCAAGCGAAAATAATAATATTACACATACATAATAATAATTATAATAATAATAATAACAAGTAATAATAATAATAATGATTATGATAATAATAATGATTATATATGTATATGTAATATTTAATAAATATTTTAAGCGTATTAAGTTGAATTATTATATATAAAATAAACCACACACACTTCTGAGGATATCAAGGGTCTAAGAATAAATAAAAACTAATGAATTAATTAAAAATAAATAAATAAATGAATATAAAGCTAAATGTCAAAATAAAATCGTCTCTTTTCTTCATCTCTCTCAACCTTGGTGAGACAATTTAGTCACACTACGTCCATTCAAAGGGTTCTCAACAGGTTTGTGTATTCGCTAAAATGCCATCAAACAACGAATTTTACTGCATACTTTTAGGGTCAAAAAAATCTTTAAATTTGATTCGATACATATTTATGCTGTTAGCTTAAAATAATATGTCCTGCGTTTATTTCTTCAAGTGTATACTCTCCGTCTCTCCCTCTCTGTCTCCTTATGTTTCGGCTTCGCTGTGAATTGGAAAATGTTGTTGCGTTTACTGTTAAATATTCAAATTTATACAAAGCACCTTCAGCTGTAGCCTTGTTGCTGCTGTTTGCCAACTACAAACTATGTGTCAACAGAAGTGCCCCAAATGGGGGCAGATAACGCAGGAGAAGGTAAAGAGAAAGAAAAGGAGATGGGAGAAAGCACGATAATTGACACATATGAGAAAAAGAGAAACACCTAAGTTTAGTAACTAATGTCCTTTTGGTCGAAAATGTGTATATCTCGGCCAAATCTTAACGGATTTTTAAAGGACATGTTGCTTAAAACTTGCAAGGACCTCCTCTATTGAACTGCATTCAAGGATAATGGGGTCATCTAAGAATCCAAACACTTGTAAAAATTTCACTCTAAGTACGAGCGAAACTGAGTGAAAGACACAAAAGTAGTGTTTTCTCGAAAACTACAAGGACGATTCGGATGTCCTTTGGCCAGATGGTAGGTCTGGTCAAAACACATTGTCTGACACATGACTCGTGAAAATCCTGCAGGATTTGGCCGAGTTATAGGCTATTTTCTGGTTTTAACAAATATCCCTTTATTTCAGCTGTTTAAAGGATTTTCGTCCTTTTGATTACTGTGCTCAAAGTGGCTGGCCCAGGGCTACTTGGCTACCAAAGGACATCCGGATAGTCCTTAAAATGGCTAAGTTATAGCCGATTTTGTAATTTTTTTAAATTTTTCTGACCTACCCCCTGTAATTTATTTTCGAACATTTTTTTATCGAATCCTTGAAATCCTTGAATGCAAATCGATAGATCTTGATGCCGTAAGTTCAAAAATGTATTTGCTTTTAAGATTTTCAAGGATATGGCAAAGTTATGGCTTAAAATCTAATGTCCTGTTGGTCGAAAATGTGTATATCTCGGCCAAATCTTAACGGATTTTCAAAGGACATGTTGCGTAAGACTTGCAAGGACCTCCTCTATCGAACTGCAATCAAGGATTATGGGGTCATCTAAGAACCCAAACACTTGTAAAAATTTCACTCTAAGTACGAGCGAAGCTAAGTGAAAGGCACAAAAGTCGTGTTTTCTCGGCAACCACAAGGACGATTTGGATGTCCTTTGGCCAGATGGTAGGCCTGGTCAAAACACATTGTCTGACACAGGACTCGTGAGAATCCTGCAGGATTTGGCCGAGTTAGAGGCAATTTTGTGGTTTTAACAAATATCCGTTTATTTCAGCTGTTTAAAGGACTTTCGTCCTTTTGATTACTGTGTTAAAAGTGGCAGGCCTAGGGCTACTTGGCTACCAAAGGACATCCGGATAGTCCTTGAAATGGCCACGTAATAGCCGATTTTGTGATTTTTTTAAATTTTTCTGACCTACCCCCTGTAATTTTTTTCCAAATTTTTTTTGGTCGAATCCTTGAGATCCTTGAATGCAATTCGGTAGATCTTTGTGCCGTGAACTCAAAAAAGTATTTGCTTTTAAGATTGTCAAGGATTTGGCCAAGTTATGGCTTAAAAGGTAAGGTCCTTTTGCCGAAAATTTATTTATATAACTTTAAGTCGGCCAAAACTTTATGGATTTTCAAAATTCATATTGCGTTGGATGCGCAACGAAAAACTCTATCGAACTGCATTCAAGGATAGCTAGGATATCTAGATATCCAAATACTAGAAGGCGAAAAGTGAAAATCCTTTCGCGATAACCTTGCTATGAAGAAGAAGAAAGTGCCATTCACTTGAATATATGTATTTTTATTATATCGTATTCTTTTTATGTGTGTATATTATGTAATTATATCAAGACATACTTATGTATCAGGTAATGCATTTATTTTGTATATATATTTAGTTTGTTTTTAAATAAACTATAACGTAATTTTTTGTATTCTTCTTTGTTTGGGCTTTCCAATTACAATTCTGTTTTGTTTTCTGTTTTTCAAAGTATTTTACAAACAATTCAAAGTACAAATCAAGATTTTAGCTATGTGATCGAACGATATTGTTATTTTTGTGTCCTTTCAACTGTTTACTTATCTGTGTCAGATGCATTTTGTGATAAGATTTATGTTGAATGCTATAGTTATACAATTATACGTTACTATCATATATATACAGTATATAGTTAGGTATACATATTTATGCATATACTTATATCATTTACAAAAAAAATATTCATTGTTTTTTGCCGCAACTGCTGCTAAGGAAAATTTGTTCTTAGACATTAAACGTATTAACAAAATCATATATGTATATATGAAAAATAAGTGTTATACAATAGTTATACATACTATATATGGGAATTCCTTATGACTAAGACAGTTTTGAAACTTGACAACATTTAAGCTGCCTTAAGGCATTCGTTTTCACATGACAGTTGGGTTTTAATATTTGCAATATTTATGCATTTTACTTTTTTCGAATTAACAATACAAACAGAATACATGTATAACAAAAAAAATGTTTGTGTGTGTTTGTAATAAAATAATACTAATAATATATATATATATATATATAAATAGCAATAACTAATTTATGCTATTTTTGATCAACACAAAAAATTGCGCAAATAATTAACAATTTTAAATTTTGTGTTTTGAAAGTTTATTTTTTTGGTTGCTTTGCTTTTGCTTTCTAGTTAAGCATTAATTATTTATGCTGTGTGTGTACACACTCTGTGTGTATCCTATATTTAGTTTGGTATTTAAAATAATAAATACATACATATGCATATACAATTACAATTACATCCGTAGTAAATATATAAAATTTAACATCATATTGGTTGACATTCTTTTGTTGGTTGCTTCGCTTAACATGCACAATTCTAATTCTCCCTATCATTATCATTATTATTCTCATCATAATCATCAACATCATTCACATCCCTTTCCATCATTATCATCATTCGTGTTGTTGTTGTTATAAGTATATTTGTGGGTTGGTTGGTTTCGTTTACTTTTGTCCTTTGTTTTGTTTGTTTCCTTATGTGCTGTTTCTTGCTTCTTCTCTCATAACCATTTAAGCAATTGAATTTGCATTGCTTCGTTTTGTTTGTTGGTTTCGATAGGAAACGATCGATCGATTTCTCGATCAAAATTCCTCTCCTCTTCCTTACTCCTTAACTCCTTTGTTCTTCAGCAACTGCCTAGCTGATTCGCTCTACTTCTCTATTATTTCGTTTAGCCTTTGATTTCCAACCTGCAAAAACAATACAAAGAAATGCAATTATTTAATCAATTCGCGTTAAAAAATCTAGAAAGAGCGTGTATACACTTCTGAGGATATCAAGGGTCTAAGCATAAAAAAAAACTAATGAATTAATTAAAAATAAATAAATAAATTTATATAAAGCTAAATGTAAAAATAAAATCGTCTTTTTTCTTCATCTCTCTCAACCTTGGTGAGACAATTTGGTCCCTTCGGTTTTTTACTGAACAGGTTTGTGTATTCGCTAAGATGCCATCAAACAACGAATTTTACTACATACTTTTAGGGGCATATAAAAAATAAAAATAAAAAAAAGAAGTAACAAAATCTTTAAGTATAATTCGATACATATTTATGCTGTTAGCTTAAAATAATATAGCCCGCGTTTATTTTTTCAAGTGTATAATCTCCCTCTCCCGCTCTGTTTCCTTCTGTTTCGGCTTCGCTGTGAATTGGAAAATGTTGTTGCTTTTACTGTTAAATATTCAAATTTATACAAAGCACCTTCAGCTGCAGCCTTGTTGCTGCTGTTTGCCAACTACAAACTATGTGTCAACAGAAGTGCCTCAAATGGGGGCAGATAAGGCAGGAGAAGGAGCAGGAGCAGAAGAAGGAGAACGAAAAGGAGATGGGAGAGAGCATGAGGTTTGGCTTTGAGCCGACTGACAGCGACAGCTGAAGAAAACTGCTAGAAAAATGACCTAAGAAATGAGAGGAATGGGAGGCGAAGAACGAAGAACGAACCCCCAACATCAGTTGCAGCTTGCATTATTTATCATGTTGAGCGTTGAGCACTCGCCAAAAGCTGAAGGAGGTTCGTACACCTGTATACCTCTTAACCTTTTTCCTTAAACAACAACAACAACAAAAGCGTGCCTCTTCGTTCAACTAAACCATCATCATAAGTTGGTTTGAAGATGATGCGATGATGAGACTACAACGGGTCGAGGTTGTTGCTTTCAACTCTGCATCTTTGCATTTAAATTAAAGGCCACATTCAAATGTGTTAAACACATATAAAAAGGTTGCCAGATCTTATAAACACAAGATTCTAATTTAAATCAACTTTAAATCGTAACAGATACATTTTTTGTCACTGTATCTTTAGCATTGCGAATTCTAGATACATCGCATCTCATTATAGTAGTTATTGCAGTCGAGAGTGCCAGGAGCTGGCAACGTTTACATATTTGTTCCTGATAGCAGCCGCAAAGTTAAAACCACGGAACCGAACCAAACCGAACCGAACCCCAACAACCACCAAAAGCAACAACGCCATGCGTGAATATATTAAAAATTCAATATGCAATCCTTAGAGAAGCAAGCATTTCACACACTTTGATATACCCTGTAACGGGCTGGAAGGAAACTGAAATGGAAGAATGGCAGAACATAATATTGTTGATTGTTCCAAAACGTTGCATCCTTTATGATTGGAAATCTTGAATCCCTAAAGGTGCATCGGATGATCCTTTGCTTCATTTGTGTTAACATAACAACTTAACAGTGCCAATTGAGCAAAAGCTGATACATATGGTGAAGGTGGCTAGAATTTAGCTGTTTATAATGCATAATAACTTATGGTACTATAAGTAGATGGTAGCTATCAGATACTCTTTAAGTTAATGCAGACTTTCATAGCATGAAGCATACAGACAGAGAGTGAAAGAGACATAGAGAAGAGAGTATTGTAATCGAGGTATGAACGAGTCGAGTTAACTCTTTCTTCTCAGTTGTTTTGTGTTGCTGTTTGTTTTTGTGCATGTAATAATCATAGTATGCATACATAAACTACACTTGATATACCATTCCAGATGGGCGGGGGCCCCGACTGTGCAAATATTTATGAGCAGCACTGTACGTAGAGCCTAAAAAACAGAAGGGTGACGATGCGCATATGCATATGTGTGTCTAATGAGGACAGGTCGACTTTTGAAGCACATCTTATTGTATATTGTATATGCTATATGCTATATGGTGTATGGTGTATGGGATATGTGTGTGTGTATGAAGGCAGGACCCCTGCAGGACATGTGCGCATACATACAGTGAGCGCTAATGGGCAGTGGACAGTGAGCAACACTCTTGAGCGTAATCAGCTTACGTAAATGTACGTGGATGCGGTCAAATGTAGTTGGAGGATTTACGCAAAAAGGATTTTCATGCTATAAGCTTTTGCCAGGACATGCTCGCTGGCTGGCCAACAACAATCAGGAACTGGAGAGAAAAAGAACAAGATGAGTTCAGATGAGAAGCAGCGGGCCAAATGTTAAGTCGCAGCTGCTAAGTAACTTGCAAGTCAAGTGATGAACCCAAACCAAAAGTCGAGAAATGCCGACTAGAAGGTACCCTGAACCTTATACCCTACGCGTACAGTAAGTTGTGCTTGTGTATGTGTATACTGCATACTTGACTTAACTTCAATGTTCCATATCTCTGGAGTTTCTCAACGAATTTCAATAAAAAATTTCACAGATTCTCATTATTTCGTTAAATGTTTCAAAAGCCTTCTCAAAGTTTTCCAAGTTCTAGATTTTGTTGTTATCGATTACATGTGTATATCGAAAACGAAGAAAGTTATCGAAAATTCAAAACAAACAAATACTGCCTTGAGTTTGGGCGAGCTTATGCTCCAGCTCTTATAGTCTCTGAGATCGACAGATGGACATGACTATATCGACTCGGCTGATCAAGAATATATATACTTTATGGGTTCGGAGATGCTTCCTTCAGCCTGTTACATATTTGGACATGACTATATCCACTCGGCTGATAAAGAATATATATACTTTATGGGCTCGGAGATGCTTCCTTCAGCCTGTTACCTACTTTCTCACAGAACCATTATACCCTCTTTAGCCATTTTTAATGGGTTCAGGGTATAATAAAAATGAAAGCTGAATCAGTATCAAAAGCAGCAGCTGCACCTGCAGGAACCTTTTTTTCTTCTTTCTTTCTTTTTTGACTTAAGCACTCGGTGCTGGCTTATGCAGAGAAAAGTCGACGACAGCAGCAGCAGCAGCAGCAGCAGCAGCAGCAGCAGGAGCAGGAGTATTCGAAGCTAAAGAGAACGTGCTTTAAAAACGACACAAACGCATCCTTTTGAATGGCAATCGATGGGCGGAGTTAAGCGTGTCCTTGTGCGATTCAAAGTGCGCGTCCTTTCGCCGTTCAAGAGGTGAAACTTGAAAACAATTAAACTTCTTTTTTGTTGCACGATTAGTTTGAAAATCACGGATTGAGCGCATTCAACCACTTATCGAATAAGCCGATAGAGTGGCGAGCTTAGCAGAAATGTTGTTGCTCCTTTCTTGTTCTCGTTCATATTCATGCTCGAAGCGTAAAGACAACCCAAAACAAGTCAAGAACATGACAATAAATACTTGGCTTAAGTGTAACAGGGCAGAGAGATCCCAACTAAACGATACCCTGAAACCTAAACTTAGCGGGTACAGTGGGAGTCACTTGTGTATATCGGAAACGTGAAAAGTTATCGAAAATTTGAAACAAACTTGTACTTTATAGGAACTTCAATGGGTTCAGGGCATAAAAATCGCAGTCTTAAGGACTCAAGCGATGTGTATGCAAGGAGCAGGAAACTTAGTAAAATCTCTTCTTATTCCTTTTACTTACTTTTTGATTAAAGAATATATTGTGCTGAAATGAAACTTTCGCTACAGCACTTTGGTCCCTTCCTAAAACCAATGAACAAATGCAGAGAAAACCCTTTCTGGTTTACTCCTTCAGTTAGTTAGTTTAGGCGATCAAGTTAATGGCCCAAATAACCCAATTGTATAAAGAGAAAAAACTCTTCAAAGAATCCGGACTCAACAACAAGTTTAATGTCACAAGCAGCATTAAGTTTCGGCAACATGTAAAAGAATGTCGAAAGCTAGTCATTGTTGGCCGAGACAAGGAGCAGGAGCAGGAGTAGGAGAATTCTCACGTGTGTCGTGCGTGACACGAGCTAAAAACTATTTGCCCAAAATTTGCCTTTGATGCGGCAATGAAACATCAAAAAGATGCAAAGTCAACAAACGACAAAAGCGTGTGTGTGTGTGTGTGTGTATGTGTTAGTGTGTGTGCTGGCCACATTATTAACTAGTCGACAATTTGCTTGCTGAATGAACTCTCTGAGCGGGGGGAGTGGGGAATGGGGGTCCTTGCTCGACGTGTAGGCGTGACACCGGCACATCAAGGACCAAGAACCAAGGCGCTGCGGGATTAAAGAAACAGGATAAGTTGCGGGTGAGGCAAGGCGGGATGCCTAAGGTTAAGAGGGGGGTAGGGGGAGGGGCTGTAGAATTTCGTTATGTGGCTGCTTTTGCTGCCGCTGCTGCTGCGGGTGCTCTGGGCAAACTTTTGCATATTTGTTAAATACTTTAATTAATAATTTAGAGAGATAGCTCGGGCTCTAGCTCTAAAGAACAGCGAGAACAACAGAGGGCAAATGTGATGAGCTGCAAGGGGGTGGGGGGTGGGGGTGGAGGGGGGACTCGGTCTGTCGCTGACAAAACTGACAAACAAACAAACAGACAGACAAACAGCAGCAGCGGCGGCAGAAGCAGAAGCAGAAGCAGAAGTTGAGCAAACAACTAACAAAAGATCAAGGATTATGCGTGCCCACACACACCCAAACAGCTGTACATGTATGAGTGTGTGTGTGTGTGTACAGCGGGGGAGTGAAGGAGGAGAGGAGGGGTAGGCGGCACGTTGATGTGGTCGCCGCCGTACTCGAGAACAGGTCGCCAGAACTGCCACTAGACTCAACTCATTGCACTTAGCAAAAAATTCAAAATATATATAAAAATGTTGATCAAAATACAACAACAACTTCACTTATATGTGCTATTCGCCATCCCTGGTACTGAATTCGATTGAAAAATGGAACTCAGCTTTTGAGGAACTTCCTAATACAACGATCGAAAGGTAAACCAAATACGAAAAAGTTGGCTAAAGCAAGATTTTGATATTAATCAACTTTCCGTACAGTTAGTGGGTTATTCGCCATCCCTGGTACTAAATTCGACGCAAAAATAGAAGACGGCTGTTAAGGAGCTTCCTCAGACAACGATCGAATGTTAAACAGAAAGTTGTCTAAAGCAAGATTTTGATATTAATCAACTTCAGCTACATTTTATGTGTTATTATCCATCCCTGGTACTGAATTCGAAGGAAACTGGAACTCAGCTGTTAAGGAACTTCCTAATACAACGATCGAAGGGTAAACCAAAAAACGAAAAAGGCTTTTAAGGAACTTTCTCAAAAGTTGGTTAAAGCAAGATTTTGATATTAATCAACTTCAGCTACAATTTGTGTGTTATTCGCGCCATCCCTGGTACTGAATTCGATGGAACAATGGAACACAGCTCTTGAGGAATTTCGTCATACAAGGATCGAATGTTAAACAGAAAGTTGTCTAAAGCAAGATTTTGATATTAATCAACTACCCGTAGAGTTAGTGAGTTTATTTTATTTTTTTCTAAGTGTACTTTGTTGCTCGTTGCACGGGGCTCTCGGTGCGCTCGGCTTTTCTGTATGTGCTCCGTAAAAGAAAAACAAAGAAGATTAGACTAAACGCAGAAGATGGCGGAGCAGGAGCGAGGGAGCGGGAGGAGCAGTAGCGAGCGGGAGGGAGATATGCTCATAAGGCAAACTTGATGAGTTTAATTATTTGAATGCTTGAGCTCACACACACACACACACATGTGGGGCGGGGCCAAGGGCTCGCGCTAGTCAAACAAAAGGCAGCTGCTTTTGTCACATGCCTACCCCTCCCGCCACCCTGTCAGCACCCCTCTAACCACCTACTAACCTCGCTTCGTTCCTATCTTCTCACCATAAAAGCCAAAAGCACACAAGAAGTAGAAGAGGCTCAGGGACAGCACACACACACACACACACACATAGCTTGTGTGTTACGTGCCAAGAAGCACCCCAACCCTCCCCTCACCATGTGTTTGTGTGTGTGTGTGTGTGTATGGTTAACAATTCACAATCTTTTTTGCCATCCGCAGCATTATCTTTGTGTCAGACTATGCCCGGAATGCTACGGAATGTTTTTGAGCCAAGCCTCCACACACACACACAACTTGCGCAAGTGTATGCTGGGCAACAGAGAGAGATGGGGAAGGTGGGGGCATGGTCACCAACAAACGCTCAAGGCACCGGATGCCACACCACCGTCAAAAATGAGAAAAAAATATGCGGGAACTGAACAAAATTGCATTCAAGCCTCAGTTTAAAAGTCATTAAAGAACTTTCTAAGTTAAGACAAGACTCATTATGCCTTAATGGAAGAGAGTACATGGAAGAGAGTATATGGAAGAGAATATATGGAAGAGAGTATATGGAAGAGAGTATATGAGATGGGAAAAATAATACCTAAACGATTTCGATGACTGATTTGATACAGTTTAAGCAAAGCTTCGGCAAGGTCGTAAAAGAAGCGAAGAGGAATTCTTCGAACTGCAAAGGCGTCCCAAAAAGCTAGGGTTCTATATAACCAGATACAACAAATAAACATAGTTACATAGACAAATACATATATATATAGATCAAGTATCTCGTATACACGAATCTTTAGTTCAAATGCATATTAAATACTGAAAATAGCAAACTTAACATACTTCAAATACTTCAGCATTCCTCTCTTAATTTCGCTTTGTCCTTCTCTCTGCTCAAATAAGTAAGCTGCAAACAATGCATAAGTGTTTCCAAGGCAAGGCATTCCTTAAATCCACTTACTTAAGCTGAAAGAGTTGTAATAGCTGAGCTATAAAACAAAAATACAAAATTCAAGAACCAAAAACGAACAAGTAAGAAGGCTCTAATCCAAATCCAAAACATAATACCGACTACAAGATACCCTGAAGGGTATCAAGGATGTGTGTGTGTGTATACTGCATACTCGAGTTAACTTCAATGTTCCATTTCTCCGGTGTTTCTCAACAAAATTCAATGGAAAATTTCACTGAATTTTGTCATTATTTAGTCTAATCTTTTAAAATGCATCAAAAAGTTGTTCAAGTTCAAGATTTTGTTGTTATCGATAACATGTGTATATCGAAAACAGAGAAAGTTATCGAAATTTTGAAACAAACTAGAGATTAGGCGAGCTTATATTCCACATCTGGAGCCCCTAGCTCTAATACTCTCTGAGATCAGATCGACATATCTATATCAACTCGGCTGATCAAGAATATATATACTTAATGGAGTCGGAGCTGCTTCCTTCTGCCTGTTATATACTTTTGCACAAAAGCTCTATACCCTTTTTATGCATTTGAAACAGGTTGAGGGTATAAAAATGAAAAAAGCTGTATCTTAAATGAAGTGTTGTTAACCACACTAGTGAATTCTTGCTTTGTGTGTTGTCCTGGCACAAGCATTTTGCCAAGTGATAATTCATTCTAAAGACTCTCCACACTTGTGTTGCCTGTATTTCTCGTTTGTTTGAGTTAAGTACCATTGATTAAGATATAAAACAGCTTGAACTCGACTCGACTCGACTCGATGTCAAGCGGCGACAGCAAATTCCAGTATTGTATATTACAAAAGCATTTCGTCAAATCGGCCACAAAATTGACCTCTTTGATGTCATTACCATTGCAAGACACAAGCACACAAGCACTTGAGAGTTGAACAACTAGCAGATACCCTGTAGAACGTACAAATAAAGTTGAAGCAACAATCGTTGTACATTTTTGGTCGTGTTGGTAGAGTTTTACACATTGTGCAGTGTTCGAAAACACTATCAACTCTTTTAAATCTAAACCCTCAGCTTTAAACCGTATACTACAGGGTAGCGGAGCGGGGGAGGGACCTACGGAATGGACCTGCGGTAAACTCATGAAATGCGAGGCTAGCATCTGCAAATGGAAATGGAGCCAAACTGCCTGAGATGCCACTGCTCTGCCAGCCGAGAGAGGCTTCTGTGTGTGTATGTGCATGTGTGTGTGTGTTGAGGAAGTTGCCCCAAGTGTTGGGCAAAGGGGAGAGGAGCGAGGAGCGAGGAGACGAACTTCACTTAATGTCAACTTAATTGCATTGTTGCAGCCACAAATTACAAAACGAGTTTTTGCACAAGGTAACAGAAACGTCGTCAGAGTGCCGTGGCATCAACTGGGCACACACCTGCTATGCTGCATGCCACCAACGCCAACACCAACAACAACAGCAATAACCAAGCTAAATGTGTATGTGTGTGTGTGTGCCTGTAAAAAGAATCAATTGTGTGTGACCAAATTAAGTTCACTGACTCGCACAACACATAGCAAGGGATGTGTGTGTGTTGGTGTGTGTTGTGTGTGTGTGTTGTGTGTGTTTGTGTGTGTTGGGTCCATTGTCAAGTGGAAGCCAAGCGGAGATTCATTTGAATTGAGTGGCGCCAGCAATGGACCAAAGGCAAAAGGCACAAGGGGAACAACGGAGAGATAGAAAATGCTGCAATCTACACTCAGAGAAAACTGATGTTATACGTTGCGGATGATCGTTAACACCGAATGCACAGAGCGTAATATTATATGGGGATTACATTTTTGAACAGTGCAAGTTCGCAGCAACTAAGTACTTCAGCTAGCACAAGGCAATGGCAAATGGCAGGTGGCAAATGGCAGGTGTTGGGTTCGTTGTTGTGCACAACTAAATTGAAAACAGTGCCACACGGAATGCATTCCGCCCAGCACACATCCACAATCGCAACCCCATTCCCACACATCCTGCATCCTTTGGGTAGTAGTAGCCTTGACAACACACACGCACAACACATTGAACCAACATTCTATACATGCACAATATGAGCGAGCCTCTCCAAAGCAATTTCGATTTAAAAATCGACGTTCACATATATATAAAATATATATATGTTTTACTGATATATATCGTATGCAAGGTCGTGTCAGTTTACTGTCATTGCTTTTAAGTGTGTTTTACAACACTATTTGTAATCAACTCTGCGTTTTGTTTGTCATAGACACTCCTCACGTCGTATTTGTCGTCGATTTATCTTCAAAAGCTTCATTTATTTTATTTTCATTGATTTCTTTTTTTTTTCATTAAGTTTATTTGTATTGATATCTCGAGAACACAACGACATGGGTAGTCCACGTCGCAAGCCAACTTCAAAGAAGCCTGCATATCAAAACAAAGCAGCAGCAGCAGCAGCAACTAAAAAGCGTCGCAGCACTGTGGAAGACGACTCGAATGTTGTTTTCAAGAATCCCGTCAATAAGCGTCTGCGTGAAGAGTATGGCTATGACTTTGATTATAACTTCCCGCTGGAAGAAAGTAATCAACTGAGACGACGTGCCGCAAATCGGGCGCCGATCAGCTATGCTGAAGCTGAGGGCACAGATGACGAGCAGAATGTTACGGATGATGAGATGGTGGAGAACCAAACAGTTCGCAGCTCAAAGACTCGCTCGAAAGCCAAAGATGCCTCAAAGGCAACTAGAAATCGGAATCCAGTTGCTGTTCCACAAACGGTAACAAACGCCAACCAAATGGTAAGTTCTGTTAGTACAATTTCAAATCCAACTTCACTCATTAAAGCTCCTGTGCCACATACAGCAAAAGGCTGACCAGGTGACAAGTGCTGCAGCCGTGGTTAATGTTGCTAGCAGACGTCGAGCGCCGATTAACTATGCAGAAGATGTAAGTTCAGATGAGGAGCAAAACATTTTGGATGTTAAGAGATTCGCCATTGCCTTGGACATTTTGGAAAAGCATACACTTCGCATCTTAGCTGGTTTGATAAACAAAATTGACTCAAAGCCAAAGACAACCAAAAGTCCGAATCAAGTCATGGAAGTTGCTGCTAGCAAAAGTCCAGCAACCCTGGATAATGATGCTAGCAACAGTCAAGAAGCAGCTGTACCAAAGCATCGCCTATTGAATCATTGCAATGAATGCTTTGAAATTATTGAGACGGAAACTTTCAGATGCACGATGTGCCAGGAGTCAACGATAATGAATGAAAAAGAAAAGATCCATTCGGAATATGCAGCTATAATCGAGCTGTTCAATCAGCAAAAGGCTTATCCGACTATCGCTATGGCAAACTTCGAAGATGGTAAAAATCCAGCTAAGAATCGTCATGGACAGGCTAAGAAGCGACAAGGGGCAGAAGTAACCAACGGCATTCAATTCGATCCAGACTTTGGCAACGACGAAGTCGACGAAAAAGCCGTTAAGTCCCTAACTGAGAGTTTGCTTTGCGAGTTGTATGGTAGATGCATCGACTTGGAAAGGCATATCTTGAGCGAGGATACTCAGCCCAATCTCGTGCCTCGCGGCTTTCTTGGGGATCTGACCAAGAAGCTATACTTGTTTAAGCGACTGATGGCCAAGAAACTATTAAAAAATAAGGCACAGACCCAGACCTAGTCTGAGACTGAACCACACCAAGAAGAAGCAGGTCCAAACAGTTGACTAACTTAATCAAATTAATGTTCAACATTATTTGTAAAATGCCTTAATAAAGTTATTATATTTACATATTTACGTTGGGTGGAATGGAATTGGGGTAAAAGACATAATATATATTGTTGTATATTATATATTTGTCATTGCGAATAATCGATAAATATCGAGCAATCGATAGTTATTATGTTTTACTTGTTTATTATTACGTTAAGTTGTAAATAGTTTGCAACACGATAATAAATGACACGACACGTAAAACATAAAGGGGACAGAACACCCCAAAAGCTCAAGTGGCGAATTACGGAAATTAATTTTGAAGCATGTTCTCTTAACTTTAATGAGATTTACGTGTGCGAGAGAGTTTTTGCGTGTGTGTGTATGTGTGTGTGTGTGTGTGTGACTTAATTTTGCGGGTTTAGTGGGTTAAGCGGCTTATGATGATGTTCTTGTTGCTAACTGACAAAAGAGCAAACTACCAAATACCTAAAAAGCATAAACAGTTGCATGCCACGCCCCTTTTCACGCACGCACACACACACACACACACACACACACAACCATTCACCATGCATAGAGAAAGAAACGCTTACATAAATGTATAGAAATAATTATAATTTCCAGCTGAAGGGTTCATCACATTTTGGAGATTTGATACTTGAATGATGATTTTTGCAGTTTAACTTTTATTGTTCTCAGTGTAACACAATACACTCGCCACACCCCCACCCCAGTTTTGGCCAAACGAAGTGTTGGTCAGTTTCATTTTTGGTCAACTAGTCTCCCACCCAGATGGGCAATAAACTAAAACTATTCGAGAGCACTAAATAGAAAACAAAGCAGTTCCAACAATGCCCACAAAGTAATCCTTTTTTCCGGAGTTTCGAGTCGCTGTTGAAAGTTGCAAAACAAACGACTTTGGCCAAAACTCGACAAACTTTTTGTTCCAAAATTGCACTAAAGCGATTATCCTAAACGATAGATTAGAATACTTTAAATAATTTAACATACACCCAACAAAAAAAAACGTCAAACAAACAACGAATGTAAAAGTGAAACATTTCAATTTTTAGCTTGAGTTAAGTGCAGTTAATTTAGGAACTTTGAGTATTGTAAGGTTTTTAAATAAGAGACTTTCGATTCGTTTATTGCTGTAATTTTGATTAACCGATAAATTCTTAGTACTTGATTTAATTATTTTCTTAAATTTGCAAAATGAACAAGGGATTTGTTTTGGACGAATGAAAATTGAAATCGTAACTGGCAGGGAGAAGAAAAGTGTGGGTAAAAGAGTGTGAAAAGTGAAGCAGAAGAAGACGAAACAAAAACTGAATTAGTGGCCAACAACTACAACTACAACTACAACTTAAAACTTAAAACTAAAAACTCAGCAAGATTAATAGGAACACGTAAAATGTAATTATTTTCCTGTACTTGTGCTATTTGTGTTTGACTGAGGTTGTGGGCAAAGTGTTAGTGTAAAGGGGGTGTGGCAACACACAGAGCGTGGGAGAGAAAGGGAGAGAGAGAGAGAGAGAGAGGGAGAAGGAGATACACATGCCTGACATGACAACTTGAAGCATTTTTCCGAGCTACGTTTTCTGAACAGGCAGGCAAGCAGCATCAGCCAGGACTTTTACAAGCACACACACACACACACACACACACACACACACACACACATGCAGACATCGCTGCTGGCATTTAGTGTGCGTGTGTGTGTTTCCTCTATGTGTAAGTTGTTTCGCCCCAAGTAGTTTTCTTGTGTAATTATAATTGCATAATTTATTTATAATATGATTTTCATGCTGTTTTCCCTTGCACACACACACACACACCCGCTAACAGGGACGAAGGGGTGGGGGGGGTGGTGCACCACAAACTTCTCGGGCAAGTCTCGCCCCTCTCCCTCTCTCTCCCTGTGCGAGAAACGTTAGCAAATGGCATTGGTGACACGCCAATTTTAGGGAATGTCCAGAAGCGAAACGCTGCAAAAGGATTTGGGAACACCCCAAGGGGTCCCTCGACTCCTACATCCCCCCACCACCACACTGAGCAAAACGCGAAGAATTGGAAATAGCTGGATTTACTCGAAAACACCTAAAACCCTAGACCGAGTACAAGTGTTGCAAAACGCCTTCACTTAAATCTTAAGTAAATTTCAAGCTTTCGATTCGATCAATATGCAATTTTCCCATATGTTTGAGATTATGTCGAAAATATCTATTTTAAGTTTGAAAATATGGAAACTACAAGTTTGTCTAGTTATCGATAACATGTGTGGATATCGAAAACAGAATGAGTTATCGATAACATTTGTCAATAGTTTTAAAAAAGCTTATGCCTGAGCTACAATTAATATCTACAAGATTGTCTGGTTATCGATAACGTGTGTGGTTATTGAAAACACGATTAGTTATCGATAACATTTGTCAGGATGAGTAATCGATAACATTTGTCAATGGTTTAAATAAGCTTCTGCCTGAGCTACAATGAATACATTTTTACCATCTACAAGATTCTATGGTTATAGATAACATGTGTGGATATCGAAAATAGAATGAGTTATCGATAACATTTGTCAATGGTTTAAATAAGCTTATGACTGAGCTACAATGAATACATTTTTAACATCTACAAGATTATATGGTTATAGATAACATGTGTGGATATCGAAAACAGAATGAGTTATCGATAACATTTGTCAATGGTTTAAATAAGCTACTTTCTGAGGTACAACAAATACATTTTTACCGTTCTACAAGATTGTATTGTTATCGATAACATGTGTGGATATCGAAAATACAATGAGTTATCGATAACATTTGTCAATGGTTTAAATAAGCTACTTTCTGAGGTACAATAAATACATCATTTTTCCACACAATCGTTTTCTCTCAGTGCACACACAAATGGTAACTACTGAGGAGAGACGAGGGGAGAGGGTGTGGAATGGAGACGCGTACTTTGTATACAGTCGAAAGTGAAGAGAAGAAAATAGAGTCTGTTTGCCTGTCTGTCTGTCTGTCGGCATCGTTCAACGTGCCTCAAGTTCATTATATTTTGGGCATATAAATTTCATTTGGGCCACAAACCGAAATCGGAGTCAAATGGCTCCAGAGGCATTTGCCACACACACGCACACGCACACACACATCCACACAGGCATACCTTGAATAAATATAGTTGGAAAGTTGCAGGAACTGCAAATGTAACTGAAACTTGCTGGGTTTTTTATTTGTTGTTGTTGTTTTTTGGTTGCAGCGACGCATCGCTGAATGCCTGCCTCTGACTGTGTGGCATGAGAGAAAACGTTTTGTTGCCACTTGCCACTTGCAACATCACCAGCTTGCCACCTGCTGCCCACTTACCCGAATGCCCCAAAAAACTATAATTGAAAGGTCTAAAACTATTAGCTTAAGTTGTAAAGCAAAGTTTCAAATTACTAGATGACTCTAGAGGAGAAGAGAAGTGAGAAGAGAGGAGAAGAGAGGAGAAGAGAGGAGAAGAGAGGAGAAGAGAGAAGAGAAGGGAGGAGAAAAGAGAAGAGAAGAGAAGAGAGGAGAGGAGAGGAGAAGAGAAGAGAGGAGAAGAGAGGAAAGGAGAAGAGAGAAGGGAGGAAAAGAGAAGAGAGGAAAAGAGAAGAGAGGAAAAGAGAAGAGAGGAGAAGAGAAGACAGAAGAGAGAAGAGAGGAAAAGAAAGTATAATAAAAGAGAGAAGAGAGGAGAAGAGAGAAGAAGAGAGAAAAAGAGAGAAGAGAGAGAAGAGAGAGGAGAAGAGAGAGGAGAAGAGAGAGGAGAAGAGAGAGGAGAAGAGAGAGGAGAAGAGAGAGGAGAAGAGAGAGGAGAAGAGAGAAGAAGAGAGGAGAGAAGAGAGGAGAGGAGAAGAGAGGAGAGGAGAAGAGAGGAGAGAAGAGAAGGGAGGAGAAAAGAGGAGAAAAGAGGAGAAGAGAGGAGAAGAGAGAAGAGAGGAGAAGAGAGGAGAAGAGAGAAGAAGAGAGAAAGAGAGAAGAAGAGAGAAGAAGAGAGAAGAGAGAAGAAGAGAGAAGAAGAGAGAAGAAGAGAGGAAAGGAGAAGAGAGAAGAAGAGAGGAGAAGAGAGAAGAGAGGAGAAGAGAGAAAAAGAGAGAAGAAGAGAGAAGAGAGAAGAAGAGAAGAGAGGAAAGGAGAAGAGAGGAAAGGAGAAGAGAGGAAAGGAGAAGAGAGGAAAGGAAACGCGAGGATGGAATAGATAAAATCCTCTAGGAACTAGTTTTTCAACATTTCTGAGCATTTTACAATCGATTAATTTTTTGACTTGCTTTTGGGAATACCAAACACAAAGTTTATTAGCATGCTTATTAGCCATATCTTTATACTATTTAGCACTTTTAAGCTTCATAATATGAATTATTCATTTTTCAACATTTCTGAGCACTTTACAATCGATTATAATCGATTGATTTTTTGACTTTCTTTTGGGAATATCACTATAGGATTTAGCACTTTTAAGCTTCCTAATATCAATTTCGCATTTTTCAACATTTCTGAACATTTTACAACCGATTATAATCGATTAATTTGACTCGCACAAATGTTTCCAGGGAATTCCTAGCGAAAATACTTAGTACATATATTATGTAAGTGGAAATCATTTCTTTTTTTGAGTCTTCGAATCGATAACGACAATAAATGGCTTTAATACTATTTTATTTACATGAGATCTAGCAAAAGCGTAGACAAATAAAAATAATTTCCATTTTTTATGCTACGGGCTTGCAGATTGACTTTTCAACCCGACAAAAAACAAAAAAAAAAACAAAAAACCCTTCACTTGCCCTGCGGAATTATTTGTTTGCATATGCATTGACGTATTTGGCAAGAGCAACGAAGCGTGTGATTAAATTTAAAATATTTAAGCATATTTTACGCGTTGACTAAAAAACTGGCCATTGACCAAGTGGCAACTGCTGCTGCTGCTGCTGCTGCCGCTGTTGCAGCCGCTGCCGCTGCTGTTGCCGCTGCTGTTGCCACAATGAAAATAATAACAATAAAAAATTAACTGCAAGCGCGAGCGCTCAACAAAAAATTGGCGCGCAAATTAAAATAAAAAAATAACGAAAAAAAATATTTTAAAAAATACAAACAAAAAAAGAAAATGTTCACGGAAAATGCGCCACACACAAAAAAAAAAAAAGCAGAAAGAAAGAAAATCACGCAATATAAAATACAAAAACAAAAAAAAAAAACAAAAAAAAAAAAAATGAAAGAGCGTAAAAAATGTAAGCAAACGGCGCTGAAAATGCGCAATTGTTTACGGCCAGTGGATCGAATGTGGGTTTGGGGGTTGGGGTTGGGATTGTGGTTGCACTTGGTGTGAGAGGGGGGCGGAGGGATGTGTGTATGGGTGTGTGTGTGTGTGTGGAATGGGCAAAGGCTTGCCTTGTTGTCTGCTAGGCATGTGGAAAATCAGCGAAGCGCGTTGCAGACAGACAGACAGAGACAAAGAGAGAGATAGACAGTGTGAAAATGAGCGAAAGAGAGAGAGAGAGAGATAGCGAGGGAAAGAGAGAGAGAGCGAGCGATAGAGAGAGAGAGAGAGAGAGAGAGTGTAGCAGTAAGTCTCTCTTCACAATATGTTTCCAATGTAGCACATTTAATATTAACTTTTCGAATTTATTTTTATTTCCGCTTGGCTCAAATACACATTTGCAGCAAATGTGTGTGCGAGTATGTGTGTGTGTGTGTGCGAGTGTGTTTGTGTGTGCCACATTCATTTCGCTTCATTTCTTGCTTTCTTGCAGGAAATTACAGCATGTAATTTGCATTCAGTTGTAAAGTGAAATGGAATAATTTCACGTTGCCGCATCCTCCTGCCCCGCACCACCGTGCCACCTCTTCTACTCTATGCCTCACCATGTGTGTGTGGTCGATATTTGCATGTGTGTGTGTGTGTGTGTGTGTGTGTGTGTGCTTTTGTGTGTGTGTGTTTTAATTTCTCAATCATTCAATCATGCATTCTCGCAGGCATTTCTCGCTCTCTTCGCTGCCTCTTGCCACACTTTTGAGAATGTGTACAAATTTTTGACATGCTTTCAACCAGCCGACGGTGACAACAACAAAAACAACTGCCTGTGTGTGTGTGTGTGTGTGTGTGTGCAAGAACGCGGAAGTTGACACTTTCATGTCTAATGGAGAGAAGAGACTCGAGCAGAAATATATATGTGTATATATAAAAAAGTAAGGCGGAAACAGCAGCAGGAACAATCACTTCAACGAAGATATGACTTTCTCCTCGCCTCATTGGAATCTCTTCTCCTTGCCACCCCTTCTGGTTCCAGTCAAGTATAATTTGTCATAATTTGTCCTTCTTTGTGCTACTTATCGCGATTGCGCTCTAAAAACGATTAATTGTTGAGTAATTGTCAAAGATTTGTAAGCTTGTCTATCGATATTTATCGATTGTGGCTAAAAGTTGATGTATTATCAAAAGTATTTCGTAAGTATCATATAATTATTATTAAACATTCTCTCAATAGCAACTGTTATCGAATTAACTCAATGTATCGATAACCGAGAAGCAAAATAAAGAGAATTGATAGATTGGCTATCGATATTTATCGATTGTAGCATATATGCTTTGGCAAAAAGTTGATGTAATACATCAAAAATAATTCCGTAAGTATCATATAATTATTATTAAACATTCTCTCAATAGCAACTGTTATCGAATTAACTCAATGTATCGATAACCGATAAGCAAAATAATAAGGATTGATAGATTGCCTTTTAGTTCTTCCCAATGGTCAGTTTATCTAGTACAAAAAATGCTTATTTTCTGCTTCGATATTTATCGAATGTAACATATATGCTTTTGGCAAAGAGTTGATGTACTATCAAAAGTATTTCGTAAGTATAAAACTATACTAGTATTTAACATTCTCTGAGCAGAAACTCTTTTCGAATTAACTCAATGTATCGATAACCGATAAGCAAAATAATAAGGATTGATAGATTGCCTTTTAATTCTCCCCAATGGTCAGTTTATCTAGTACAAAAAATGCTTATTTTCTGCTTCGATATTTATCGAATGTAACATATATGCTTTTGGCAAAGAGTTGATGTACTATCAAAAGTATTTCGTAAGTCTCAAATAATACTAGTATTAAACATTCTCTGAACAGAAACTCTTTTCGAATTAACTCAATGTATCGATAACCGATAAGCAAAATAATAAGGATTGATAGATTGCCTTTTAATTCTCAGCAACGGTCAGTTTATCTAGTAATAAATGCTTCGTTTTTTTTGGGGGGGGGTTTTTGCTGCTACGCAAAAGCTATTTGAACGAGGAAATTACATTAAGTCCACTTGTCACATACGTTTTATGCATATGCATATCGAATTAAGCTCGCAGCAAAGAACAAATAGTGAAAGTTGAAGAGCGAGCAAGGAGCAGAGAAGCCATTGGATGGGTTAGTCAACGGGTGGGTAGGATATGGAAGTTTTTTCGGTGCGCAGGATGTTAAATGGCAACAGCAATGGAATTGAATGGGAATGAATTGAGGATTCGCTACTCGCCAGCGCCTGGACATTTGGGGCCTGGGCCTTTTTTGTGCAGTTTAAATTTTTAATTGAAATCACAAATTGATGTCAGCGACGCTGACTGAATGCGAATATGCGAATCTGCGTATCCCAATACGAATCACTGGCCATATGAAAAGAATGCAACACCAAAAGCAACAGCAAAAGCAAAAACACCAAGAAATGAAAAAAACCACAGCTAGCAATGCCTATGAACCATATGTATGCGACCTGCAAATACCCTACACATATGACACTAAGCACTTAGAAAGATTCGAGATTCATTTCTTGACCTATACGATTACAATTTGCTTTAAGAACTACAACAACAAACTCAACAAACTTGGATACAAATTAAACAGGGTATACACACACTCACACACACACACACACACACAGCGTCGAATGTGTGTGTGATCAGCTTGACTTCAAAAAGACGCACTGCACTGCAATGCGTACTGAAATTTGGCTGGTTGTGTGTGTGAGAGGGAGGGATGGGAAAATCAGAAGCAACAACAAAAGCAACAGCAAAAGCAAGCCTTAACTGTTATTCGCTCTTTAGTTGTTGTTGTTGTTGTTGTTGTTGTTGTTGCTGCTGGTTGAGGTCAGCGTCGCATTTAATACGCCAATTCCTTGCAGCTCTTTCATTATTAACAGAGAGACAGCTGCAGCAGTTGGGATGACGACGCCGACGCCAAACGTCGCCATATTGACAGTTATTAAAGCGAATGAACGAACGAATGAACGAACGAATGAATAAATGAATGAATGAATGTATGAATCAATGTATGAATGAATGAATGAATGAATGTATGAATGCGATGCATATGACTGGTGTAAAGCAAAATATTTGCAAGACATTTTCATAAAGATAATAACGAATACGAATACGAATACTACGAAATGACTTTCACAATTTCTGCGTAAAGCAAAAAATTTCTGTTTAAGATTTTGTAGTTTGGGTAGCGACTGGTCACACTGATGCCACCAGGTAAAAAGGTTGATCTGAGTACCAAAAAATATTTCCTATTTCAAATTTGTCATGTTGCATGATCCTAAAGTGTTTCAGTATTGTGATGATCGTAATGCGTAATCCTAAACTGATCCTTTCATTTTCTTTCTTACGGATTCGTGCAAATAAACCCATATAGCAGGTAGCAAAATATCCGAAAGACACGAAAACCACGATTTCCTTCTCCGAATGCCTGCGAAAGTTGGTAGAGTTCCCATCGTTCTGCATATGATCCTTTGGCAAGCAAAAGAAACTTTCAATCGGGTATATAGCATATACTTCCCACGTTGTATCCTCCTTTCCAATCCTGAACCTTCTGGCTCGAGTTTTTGGGACAATGCCGAAAAGAGTTTAATTATCAGGCAGCAAAATCATTATCGCAACATTCTAAGTTTCATATATGTATATTCCCTGCAAGTAAAAAAAGAAATAATATTAAGAAAAAGTTATATATATATATGTTTTAATACTTACATACTTCCCCACTTCGAGACTGGTACAGTTGTGTTGTTTTCCCTGTGACATCTAACTAACGGTAATTTGCGTACACGTATGTGTGTGTGTGTGAGTGTGTGTGTTTTTCAATTTTAGGGTTGATTCCGTGTGTCGGTTTGACTTGGTTGTTGGTCATTTTCACAAATGTTTTGCTCAACACCTTCACGTGATTCCGGCATTTATTAAATTGTTTTGTACTTTGTTGCCATTTCCGTTTGTCGCTGCACGAAAGTCGTCGTCCCCCCCGCCATCCTTAACCATCCAACATCGCACATTTCTAAAACATGCGACGTGACGAATGATGAAAGGATGGTTGGTTTGGAAGAGCGGTTGGAGAGCTTGCACACACACAATAATGAGGCATATTTACAAATGCATTGCATTCTCCTTCCTCCTCCTCTTTCCATTTTGGGCGGCTGGCAAATTTGTATTTTAAATTATGCGCATCTCTTACGGTATACGGTGCACGGAGTGGCGAAGTGGGGTGCAGGATAGGTAGGCAGTAGGGAGTAGGGAGTAGAGAATAGAAGGATACCTTGCCAACGGGGAGCACGTCCTGTGAGACATTCAGCGGCGCGTTTTAAAATGCGACGCATGACTTTCATTTCACGTTGTTTACTTCGCATGCGTCCGCGTGATTTTCTTTCCGACGACCAGGCGAAGGGAGGAGCGAGGAGGAGCGGGAAGGAGGTTGTGCAGAAGGTTACAGGTCGCAGCACGACGCACGAAGCGGCACGTGTCAACAGTTGGAAATGGGTTTTTAAGGCGCCGCAGCAGCAACGTATGCTGCTGGATGCTGTTTCTTGGCTTCAACTTTTGTTTCAATTACCGTTACCTGTTACCCCAGTTGCCCTAACCCTGTCTCTTCCCCTCCCCTTCCGGGTGTATGAGCTCGTGACCTGGTTGACAGTCGAAACTTTTATTGTAATATCTTCTATATATCATTAAAATAGTTTCTAACAACTCGACTCAACTCGACTCGACTGAATGATTAATCTTCACACAATTCACAGTTCGGGCTTTAAGACTTTAGACTGGGAGAAGAAGAAGAGGTGTTGGAGGCGAGTGTTGCATTATTGCATTTCAAACATTGACAATTATTCTTAGCTATCATTTACATTAATAATATTTGTAATAGTTATATACTGAATGTCAAATAAATGTTTGCTCAATGTTCTACTGTATGTGTGTGTGTGTGTGTGTGTGTGTGTGTGTGTGGCACATATGAATAAATCAATGTGTGTTGCCACAACTAAGTGCACTCCGAGTGCCATTAATAATGCCCGCTGGCTGGCCGGCTCATTGGCATTTTGGTAGCCAAATGTCCGAAATTGGGGTCAGGTCCGCTCCGAGTCTAAAAACCCATTCAAAAACCCTTTACCCTCTCGTCTCTGCGTCGTGTGACAAGCGATTAAAGCTAAGTTGCAACTAAACATATATCTATCTCTCTCACTCTGTCACTCTCATGCCATTCATTTTTTAAACGTGCAACGAGAGGAAAGAGAGACAGGGAGTGTGTGTCTTATCTGTAGCAGCAGGCATCGTCAATTAATGTAAATTAAAGGCAAAACCGAATTCCATTTCCGTTTTAACAAGACACCTAATTACATAAGTGAGTGGACATGGCGAGCGGAGATCGATGGGAGGGGCAGGGTAAGGGGAGGTGGGTTGAGATTATATTTGCTAGCAACTATGTTTAGAATTTACTTAACAAGATGACAGAGGCGAGCAGAGACACACACACATTCATGCAAGTTGGCATATTACTTATACATCATGTGGCACACAGAGAAAACAAGAGAGACAGAGAGCGAGAGCGAGAGCGAGAGAGAGAGAGAGCACTTAACCAGGCGTTCAGATGTATAAACAGCAGCTTTGGCTTCAACTTCAACTTGAGTTTGTGCATCTGCTTTGGCTTTGTGTCAGGTATTTGCATTTTGCATTTTGCATTTTACATTTTACATTTTGCATATGCGAGTTTCCGTAATTAAGTTTCAAGTGCAATTCGAGTTTATCGGCTGCTGTTTCCTGCCATTCCACATTCCTCGTGTGTGTGTGTGTGTGTGCGTACGTACGTGTGTGTGTGTGTGTGTGTGTAATCCAACCAATTTGGTCTGGCTGGTTGAAATACTAGTCGGAGTACTCATTCATTTTTGATACCCTTTTTGCAGCAGTGAAAAACAGATGGAAACTTTTTCGAAATGTGTTCAGGACATTAATTACTTCCACTCGCTCTCAACAGGAAAAGGCAATTTGCTTAATGTATTTAAAACAACAACAACAACAAAATATAACAATAAGGGCAACATTTAGTTGAGCATACTCCACAACGATTTGAGTGCATTTATTTTTAAGCCATTGGCAACACTGGCAAAAGTAAAATAGCCAAAAAACGTTCAAATCCAAAATTGGATTATTGCAAAGCAAACTTTCTTCTTATTGTTGCAGGTCGGTCGTGTTGCCTCCGGAGAATATATCTGTATCAGGTTTTTGCCAATTTGCAAAATATTTGGTTTATTTTTTTGTACTTTTTTTTGTGCCAAATGCCATTCTGAGTTGTGCATCTATATTTTTGGGGCATACAATAGTGTCTGTAATATATGTTCAAATTATCGATAACTCTTTCAACGATATACACATGTTATCGATAACAATAAAAAGTGAATATTGTGTTCCCTTGATAATGTGTTATCAATTAGTAAATTAAATTATCGATAACTCTTTAAGTAAACGATATACACTTGTTATCGATAACATTACAAACTACAAATTGTATTTCCTTGATAATGTGTTGTCAATGGTATAATTATATATTTAAGTATATTTCAAATTATCGATAACTCTTTAAGTATACGATATACACATGTTATCGATAACAATAAAGAGTGCATATTGTGTTCCCTTGATAATGTGTTATCAATTAGTAGCTCAAGTATGTTTCAAATTATCGATAACTCTTTAAGTAAACGATATACACTTGTTATCGATAACATTAAAAACTAAAAATTGTGTTTCCTTGATAATGTATAATATCAATGGTATAAACGGCTCAAGTGTATTTCAAATTATCGAAAAATCTTATAGCATTCGATATATACATGTTATCAATAAATAAATATAAATATCAATAAATTATTGATATTGGAAAACTTATAACTTTTTTTGTTAGAAAGTATAGACAAATCAGTAAAAATCTGTAGAAAGTTCATCAAAAACAGCAAAGAAACACGTGATATACCGAAGGTAAAAGTTTACTCAAGCATGCTTGAGCGCAGCATTGCATTTAGCTTGTGTTTACCCACACATACAAACCCAGAAACAATGGCAACAATGGTTCGCTATATCGACTGTTTACAGTATCTCAAATCGAATTCATACAAAACTTTGCTGAGATACATCTTCAATAAGCCCCAAATTTCTATATACATATACTAATATATACTTTTTGTTCACTTTTTGATTGCCTTTCGGGGTGCAGTAATCAAATATGTGTGTGCCAAAACAATAATTAAAAATCCGTTATATATAAATAAATATATATATATATACATATATCGACTTTTATGCCATTTATTTATTGTTCTTTTGTGCATGTGTATAAATTTATTGGTTTTCAGTTATGACAATTTATGGATTTACATTACGTTTATTATCGCATGGCAAACAACACACACGATACGATAAAAAGTAACCAAACCCTTCCCTCCCCCCTTTCCATAACTCCATATTCCCCTTTATATTTTCGCTCTTTTAGTATGAATGGACGAATTTCTCATGATTCTCTTTAATAACTTATAACAAACCCAAATAAATGTATTTAAAGCAGGGTTTTTTGTATAGAAGGCTCTAGTCGAGAAGTCCCGACTAGAAGATACCCTGAATCCTATACTTCGTCATTATTTCGTCTAATGTTTCAAACACTATCTAAAAGTTTTTCGAATTCGAGATTTTGTTGTTATCGATAACATGTGTATATCGAAAACGGGAAAAGTTAACGAAAATTTGAAACAAACTAGGGATTAGGCGAGCTTATATTCCAAATCTCAAAGTTTTCCAAATTTTGTTGTTATCGATAACAAGTGTACATCGAAAACGGGGAAAGTTATTGAAACTTTATAGAGTCGACTGTTAATGCTGATCAAGAATATATATACTTTATGGGCTCGGAGAACACATTTTCAATGGGTTCAGGGTATAAAAAGATATGCTTCTAAGAGAGAGCTTCGGTTTGCGTTTGGATTTTCAAGTTATTAGATTCTTGTTAACAGGTAAAAAAAGTCTTCTGTACAAAGTTAAAGTTCACAACTAAGTTTCGGAAAGTACTTTCGGATTTTCCCTGAGCTTGGGTTTACAATTGCCGCTAACTTAACCCTAAAGGAAATTACTGTAAAAACGACAGCTGTAAGGTTTAAGCTTTGCGCTTATATAAAGTATGTAGAAAATGTTTTTTCAAGTGAAAATGTCAACAAAAATTCATCAACAATAATAATTAATGATAGAATATTCTTAATTTTTACTTTAAGTTCAAAATCTGAGAATCTTATAGCCAGCATGGTTTCTGCTACTTGGTTTCGTTCATATTAAAACGAAGAATCGAAATTGTGGAATGAAAAGTAAAGTTTCTTTGCTTAAAGGCAGGAAATTAAATTTACAATTCTAAAAACCCATTTCACAAAACGGCAAAAAAAAAAAAAAAAAAAAAAAAAACGTTGTTCCGTTGCGTTGCAGTTGCAAATGAGCAAACATGCAACAGCCAGAAGTTGCAGTTGCAAGTTGTTGTCGCCGCCGCCGCAGACTGCCTAAAACTTTGGCCACAAAATGCAAATTTTTGCGAATTCGTTTAAACGATTTTGATTACTTAAAAACGCAACAGCAATAAAAGTAATAATAAACAAAAAGCGAACAAAAAGAGAAGAGCCAAAAATACAAATAAATAAAACGAGGGGAAGTTTTTTTTTCTGTTTTGTTGTATATCCGGCGACGTTGTTGGATGCAACAACTCTTCTTGGTGATGATGATGATGATGATTATTATTATTATTATTTTGGCTGTGGGTATTTTTTTTTTTGGGTCTTTGTCTTTGGTTGTTAGGCAACATTTGCAATGGTAATAGTCAATGGGAACGAGAGAGAGAGAGAGAGAGAGAGAGAGAGTGAGATGGAAATGTTGCATGCGAAATGCATTTGAAATGCGACTTTGCGACTTGGCCAAAATGCAGTAACGTTTACCCCATTACGGATGCCATTCCATACCCAATTGCTACCCCTTTTTAGCTACTCCTACGCCTTTGCCCATTTGAAAAGTCGTTGACAATTTGGCGTCGACGATGAAAATAAATAAATGGGCGAAAGCCCAAAAATATATATAACCAGGGACCAGTACAAAGAGCCAGAGCCAGACCCGAACTATTCTTATTACTGGCAAGCTTCCTATTCCACACCTCCCCACGGACCTCCTCCTCGCATCCCTTTGCAGGCATCGTCAGCATGCAAATATTAAGATTAATGCAAGACTTTTGCAACAAAATACGCGACGCGCATATTGCCAAACTACAAAATTTATATTTTTTCTTCTTATTTATGCCATGATGTGTGGTCGGTCAATGGGGGCGGGTTGCAAGGGGGTGCTGGGGGTTGGTTGGTTCGGCAAGTCACTTGTCAGTCTTAGATATCCTGGTTGGCGGCTTGCTTAGCACGGCGACGATGACAACAAGTTTTGTGTGTGCTTCTTTTTTGTATCTTCCTGCACTTGAGAGAAACCGAGAGAGTGAGTGAGAGAGAGAGAGAGAAGACTTTTGGATTAACTATGTATATATTTATTTTATGATATATTCTTTATCCCTGACTGCCTTTTGCATTCATAGTTTATACAGCTTTCCGTTGCGCCTCTTTACAAAAGCGTTACACGTAAACGAATTTGAGTTAACTATCTCTCTGACTCTTTTTAAGGTATGCAACCAGAATTCTGATCAACTTTATAACCAAAAATCCATTGCAAATAAGTTAAGAAAAGGAAGAAGATGTAGTTTCAGCCACATCTGTCTTTTGAACGAACGCATCGAACTTAAAACAAAGTTTTTTTCACATTATCAATATATCCTATCCTACACTCTATCGAGTGTAATAATATCTTGAGTTTTGAACTAGCTTTAACGATTCCATGATATATCAAACATATCGAAGATTCATTGCAAATAAGTTAAGCAAAGAAAGAAGATGTATTTTCAGCCATGTCTGTCTTTTGAACGAACGCATCGAACTTAAACCAAAGTGTATTTCAAATAATCAATAACTTTTCCCTTTTCCTATATCCTATCCTACACTCTATCGAGAGTAATACAATCTTGAGTTTTGAACTAGCTGTAAAGGTTTCATGATATATCAAGCATATCGAAGATTGAAGTTTTCTTAAGGTTTCTGCTAATCGATTTGTTATTTAATCACTTAGTGTATATGGTGTTGGCCTGAATCAGATCTGACAATGGGATAAAACTTTTAATCAGGCAACATTTCGAACTGGTTATAAAAAAAACTTTCGAGTTAAAAGGTTCATGAAGTTTACGTTTTTAAACAACTGACGTGAAGTTTTTCGACATTCAGTTAAAAAGCAAGTGGGGAGAAGGCTGCGGATGAAACATTATAGTTGCAAAACGTTTGGCAACGCTTTTCTGGCTTCGGTTTTGGGTTTGTCTCTCTATCTATATGTCAAATTAATTGATGACCAATTTGCGTTTTCAATTAAAAGCAGCACACACAAACACACAGACACACACACGGACAGACAAATAACACGTATTTTTTTTTGGCGCAGATACGATTTCAATTTTGTGTCTCTTGCTCTGTTTTGTTTTTTAACATTTTTTGATTTCGTGTGTGTGAGTGTGTACCCTGCAACTATTCGAATGGCTAAACAGGGCATTTGCACACAGCTTGCCCGTTGAAATAGTGGAAAACGGCACGCCTAGAGCATAACATCTTCGTTTTGCAAACTCCTAACTCTTCCCCCATTTGACCATTTGGTGGTCAGTCAAAACAGAGAGTTCTCTTTATAGCTTTGTCGAAAGTGTTTCGACACAAAGACGATATATATTTTATAGAGAGGGTAGCTTCGAGTTCAATACGCTTTCCAGCGCCCATTCATCATGTTTTGTTTCTCAAATGTTGTCGCCGTTCGTCGTTTATAGCACGGAAATTGCCCCTTTTGGCAAGAAGCGATGAAGTGCAGCATCCGCAAACATAGTACAAAGTAAAAAAAAAAAATGTAGTTGGAGGTATGAGCAGTTCCACTTCTGCTCCACACGTTATAATGCAAAGGGGCTCGCTCCTCTCTCTCTCTCTCTCTCTCTCTCTCTCTCTCTCTTTGTGTCTCTTGTCCAAGAATCGCCCAGCCTTTCCCTGCTCACCTATCGCATTGCAAAAGGACGCGCGCGAGTAGCTTTCAATGTGATGCCGATTTCGATACTACTCTTCGCACACACACACACACACACACAGAAATGGTTATGTGACTGATGTGGGCGTGGTTAGCTGGTAACCGCCCCCTTGCCGCTTTCACCAGCCTTTGTGTGTGGCAGCTTAACAGCGTTTCTTTAATTAAGTTGCACAATTTGTAGCCAGTTGTCGGGCATAATAGACTTATCGGCCGTTTCACAGCCGGATCAAACCCAGCCAAACCGAACAGACGTCACAAAAAAAAAAAACCCGTTAGTAAAAAGACGATGAAGAAGAGCCCCAGCATCAGCATCAGTTGACAGTTGCAATGCAATGCAATGCAATGAGAGAGAGTTGCTGAAAAGCCGTCATTCCAATTCCAATTCCCATTCTCATTCCCAATTTCCCTTTTTGCGTTGCGGCTGACGTGATTGCCCGGTTAAATAAGTATTTGATGTCATTCGAAATCAGATGTTGAAAGTATCTGCATCAACTGTACAAATATATATATATATATGTAGCTATATATATAGCTAAGATATTATCTTATGAACATAACTTCATCTTTGTTTTAAGCCATATGTATTTACTATGTATCCAGTGTTGTGCAATCGTTTAATGTTTGAAAGTTTTCCAAATTCAAGTTATTGTTGTTATCGATAACATGTGTATATCGGAAACGGGGAGGAGTTATCGAAACTTTCACTGCCTAGCGATTAAGCGAGCTGATGGAGTCTCTAGCTCTATAGTCTCGGAGATCGATGCGTTCATATATACATATCAATTTCATATATACATATAATTATTGGAAATATTTTTGTATGTATATATGTATATATATATATATGTATATAGTATGGATACACTGGCCAACTACACGTGCACAATATTCGGCATCGCATTGCTTTAAAACTTAAGCTGATGAGAGCAAAAGAAGCGAAGCTGTCAAAGTTCAAGTGGTGACAACACGGGAATCAAGGATGCTAATGCCTTAAGGTATGTATGTATGTGTGTGTGTGTGTGTATGGGCATGTTAAGGACATTGCCGTTCGCCAAATGAAGTGACAAGCAGCAGCAGCAGCAGCAACAGCAGCAACTTAACGCATTTAAATTAATTAAAAATGTGCTTAAGATGTTTTCGACTTTCGCCAATGAAGATGGAAAAGTCGAACAGGAGAGCAGTGGCGGAGGAGTGGCCAACAAAGGGCGTCCTGTTCCTGTCGCTGACAACGGTTATAACAACAACAACAACAACAACAACAACAAGAACAAGAACAACAGCAACAACATGACGAAGAAATTGCCTTGCAACTGGCAGCTGTAATTAGACAATTCACTCGCCACTCGAGCCCACTGTCCCTCGTACTCTGCGCCTTCGTCTTCTCAGTCACAAAGTTCCTGTTTTGGGTTTTAGTTTGCGCATCAAAAAGAAAAGAAAAAAAACTTAAAGAATAGAAGGCAGGGAAAATTTCCTTTCTATTTTTGTGTATACCCTTTCGAACGGGTAGTGAAAATATATATATTTCATTCTGGATCAACATTCAACATTGAAATTTGTTGAGCTTTGAAACTTATTCTAACTGATTGAATCCTTATTGTATTGTATTATTGTATTGATGGAAGGCATTCAGACTTGAGTTGTGATCTCAAAACCACTTATGAAAGAATATACAGTCATGTCTGAACATTAGAATCAGCTTCATTTCATACTGTTATATGGTATTCAATCAATATATGCTTGCGATAATAGATTTCTTTCCGTTTCTTTGCTTTCCTTCGTTGTCTTTTTATTTAATTGCCTTTTCGCGTCCTTTTTTCCTTTCCTCTTCGTTCCGTTTCTTTCCTTTACATTCTCGCTATCAGAAAGCAAACATCTGTTTAAAACTCCAGTCAATATTTCCTTTTCAATTCTCCTTTTTCCTGTCTGCGGTAGGACTTTGCGCATAGCAGGGTATATCATTTTCGGTGTGCCACACAAGACAAATTTATTTTCTGGCTTTTTTTTTTTTGTTGGTGTTGCTGTTGGTGTTGTTGTTGTTGACGGCACACAGATTGAAGCCGCGCCGCATTGGCGGTAAAGTTTGCAACAGCGTCACGGAACTTTGTCGTCTAACTAGCTAGAGCAAGAAAGAAAGAGAGAGCTAGCGAAAAAGAAAGACCGAGAGAGAGAGAGAGAGAGGAAGAGTGTAGGTAACTAACAACTGCTCTCCCACCAACAAAAAAAACCTCCGCAACCCGCTGAATTTGCGCACAGTCTTTATTTTCCGACGCCGTTGTCACTTGAGCAAAAAGGGAGGGAGAGAGGGAGAATTAGAGAGAGAGAGAGAGAGTGAGAGAAATTGCAAAAGTGTTTTAGCCTTGCTTTTGCCTTCTTGGCGCATCGACTTTTAAGTAGTTGCCTAACACACTCTCATCCACACAAACACATACACCCGCATTCACACCTACATGGAATTTAGCCATTGTGTTGGGCAACATCGTAACGGCAACGCGGAGGGGAGGGGAGTGGAGTGTGGGGTGAGCGAGGTCACAAAAGTCGTTCAGTTGTAGGCGTTAATGAAAATGCTTGTAATTAGTTTTGTTTGTTGGCAACCCTGGGCTCTGCTCTGCTCTGCTCCGCTGTACTCAGCTGGCAATGCAGCGGAAACGGAAGTGCGCCAAATAATGCCAACTTGCGCTTTTGCATGCATCGAACTAATTGATTTGCCGGCTTCCTCCGTTTTCTTCCTATCTTCCTCTCCACCTCTCTTACAACGAACGCCTTTTGAGTGCTTGCACGATAATGAATTTACTTCAAATGCACTCGATATAGAAGAAGAAGAAGGAGAAGCAGAAGTAGAAGGGAGAAGGAGAAGAGGCAGAAGAGTGCGGCACAGAAAGCTTTTTAGAATTTGTTCGAATGCACTTTTTAAGTATTCTAAGTACGAAGTTGCCAGTTTTAAGTAACTTTTCACTTTCGGTACAACGTAACCTTATTGCCCCAAATTTAATTTCCGCTTTAAGTTTGCCTCACACACACACACACACACACACACACACACATAGGCATAAATATGCAACAGCCAGGAACAAACAACAACAATAGAGACAAAGCTCCACTTGGCGCTTGTTCGACTGGTGACTGTTTTTGGGGTTAACGGAAGTTTTTGGTGGGTCAGACAAAAAACAAAATGGCAGGCGGGAGAGATGGAACAACAAACCAGGAACAGCAGAAACAGGAACAATTCATCATCCATATGACAAGCAGTCGAAAGCAATCGTTTTGTCATCTTCTTCTCTGTTGCTAAATTGAATATGCCTCCCCCACACACACACACCCGTCCATCCCCCTCCCTCTTGCAGTGTCTGACAACCATTTCGCCTCCTCCTTCAGACATTTCAAATGAAATGAATGAATGGGCACACACACACACATACACACAGGGAGCGAGGGAGCGAGATACACATACATATGCAATGCAAAACTCTCTGCTTCTTCTTCTTCATCACATATGCATATCTGTCGCCGCATTCCAAAATATCGTCAGCAGAGAGAGAGAGAGAGAGAGAGAGGGAAGCGGGGGATAGTCGTCTCACGCATTGTCGCACGTTCCGTTCGTTTTGGGGCCGTTTCTGGCCAGGAAAACAGGAAGGAAGCTTTACAGACTGATAGATGCTAAAGATGTGCACAAGAGGAAAGGATTTTGGGTACACACGAGAGAGAGAGTTGAGAGACCTAGAGATACCCTGTATTGCAAAAAGAAACAATCATTTAGGTATCGTTAACAAATATGTACAACATCTTAATCATTATATCATATCATATAACGTATACTTAATAACTGAAACTTTCTTTCACACAACCAAAACAGGGTATAAACACACACACACACACACACACGCACACACATTCAGTTCGTCTGTCACGCATACAAAGTAGGCAACTGAATTGACTTTAAAAAGCCTTTAACTCTATACACACAAAAGGCCTAAGCCCTAACAACCAAAAAAAAAACTTCAACTCCTTACACACTATGTGTGTGTGTTCGTGTGTGTGTGTGTGTGTGTTTGTGTGTGTGACAATAGATCATCAAATTCATTAGATTACATTGCATATGTGTCTCATTTGTACTTGAGCGTTTGGGAAGGGAATATTCTCGTCGTCGTCGTCGTCGTCTGTGCGTGACCAACCATTTGGGAATCATCAAAATAAGCAACAATCATTTTACACACACACACACATATGAATACATATGTATGTAAGTTTGTATGTTTGTATATGCTTTTGCGGTAACTGATGCTTCATCATCATCATCATCATCGTGTAGAAGTGGATGTAGATATAAAGCCATGCTAAAAACCACCAAAGTTCTCGCCACTCGTTCAATCTGAAGACTTTGTCTTTGGTCTGGACATGAGTGTGGCTGGACGTTTATCAGCACTCAGCATTTAACCCGTTGACCCTTGACCTATCCTCACGCTCTCAACACTACTCCTTCTGCTCCTCCTCAACACTTATTTCATACAGCAACCACACTTGACCAGCATAGACAACATCTACGCACTGATGCCTTTTAAAATGAAGCGTGTCTAGACTCTCTCGCTCTCTCTCCCTTACATCCACACGTGTACATCACTCACTCTCTCTCTCTCTCTCTGAAATTATAATATTATTATTAAATGTTTGTTTTGTGCAGATTTTAAATGGTATTGACCTCAAATTGGACAGGTAAGGGAACCGTATTTGGAATTGAATCAATTATTTTTTTGGTCAACTGAACAAATTTCCATAATTTTCTAGCTTTCAATTGCAAAATCGATTACCATTGAAACCGAATCATATTTTCCCTTGAATTCATTTCGAAATTTCAATTCACTAACCGGAATGAACGGGCTTGCAATAGAACTGCATATCTTTGAGCTTTCGTCAAGTGAGATTTGATGTATTCTATAGGATTCTGAGAACAAGCTAGGAATTAAGTTGAGAGAACTTTTATGTATCGTAAACTGTCGAAAAGTATTTTTATAAATCTGTTTTTAATCGAAAAGATTCGCGATTATTAATGTCCAGAGCTGAAAGAGAATACTTGTTAAGCACTGCCAATCAATTTGCAATGGTTAAAAGAATAGCAGACAGATAATTAAACAGCATAAACATACGATTTGTTTATTGAACAAAATCTATACATTGTAAAAACGGAGCAAAGAATCGATTTCAAATCGAATAACATCATTTAGAGATAAAAAGTTTTGTCTCTTAAACAATTAAAGCTTTAAAGTTCGCTTATTATAATTGGAATTTACAAGCTCATTCTCAATGGAAACTAATATGAATTAATTGACACTCTTGTGCAGAGTTTTCCTCTCTCTCTATTGGTTCATCTCTCTTAATATGTCTGTCTCTGTCTATTTTTAAAAGCCATCATCAATAATCATTTGTGTCTTCTCAGCAGCAGATAAGCCATGGATTATATATAATGTTGCATGTAAGCCAGTCGAAAAAGCTGTTATTGCCTGCAGGTGAAACGAATTAAGCCCAAAACTTGAACCCAAAAACCAGAAACCAAACACCCCAAACCAAACCACACAACACACAGAAAACGTGGCTCGTGGCCCAAAAATGTTTGCTCAACAGCATAAAGAAGTTAAAATGCTTTCGTTGATCGACAGCAAACTCGACTTGCAGATACCCTAAATGTTCAGATTTTACCAATCATAAAATAATTTTTAACAGTCAATATCTTGCCTGTTACTAAAAGTATCAGGAAAAGTTTTCAACTCTATCGATAACAGAGTTATGTGGAAAAATAGTATATTTATCGATAACTTCAAATTAAATTCACTGGTATACAAGAACAAGTCTTAGATGCACTTTTTCAATAAATCTGCTTACCAATGGTCAAAAAAAAAATGTACAAAGCCAAATCATTAAAAAAAAAACCTAGTTTTTATCGTTATCGATAGCATATTTATCGATAAATTTTAATACAATCGACCTGCCCTGTTTGCATACAAGAACTTTTTAAATAAATCTCAAGTTTTTATCGTTATCGATAGCATATTATCGATAAATTTTAATACAATCGATATGCCCACTTTGTATACAAGAACTTTTTAAATAAATCTCAAGCTTTTATCGTTATCGAAAGCATATTTATCGATAAATTTATATACAATCTTTCCATACAAGAACTTTTAAGATAAATCTCTTAAATTAACGCATATCTACCCGAACGAAGGGTATCGCGTTTCGTTAATGGCTTTAGGGTATGATAAAAAAACTCTTTTTACACTCAGACACACACACACACACACAGATACAAACACTTAACCTTCTGTGTTCCTTCGATTTGTGGGCGGCGGCGTGTCGGTGAGTTTTTGTGATCCCAAATTATGAAAATTAAAGATTAGTTCATCCCCCAAATGAAATGCCTCCTCTTAAAGGTCAGGCCAAATGGCAGGCAGGCAACAGCAGCTTCAACTCTTAACAATGGGCCAAATTATGCGCGAAAAGTGGCAATCCAGACATGCAACAAACCCCCAACCCCACCCTCCAACCCTGCCACCCTTTCCAGCTTTCGTTCAGGTGGTCGCCGGTCCAGTCCAGTCGAGTTTGCTGGATAAATTATGCCGACGCACTCGAGTGCTTACATATATATATACTTATTGTGAATCCGGCGGGGTGTTCTGCTTCTTCTTTTATTTGTTCGTCAATAACAAGTCGACTGGCGCTCGGTTTGTCCATATTCAAAGTCATAAATCATACAACAACAACACAGCTCGAGAATATTTTATCATAATCACATCAGGAAGCAGCGGCAGCAGCAAAACTTGCGGAATTCGATGTTTTGTGTTCAATAATAAAAAAAAGAAGAAGATGAAAAAAAATGACATTATCCATATTTTTTGGCGTTAAGTGTTTGTCTCTCTCTCTCTTTCTGTCACTCTGTCTCACTCTAACGCTTGCCTTGTGCTTTTAATTTGTGTGTTTTGCCTTCGTTTTGCTTTCTGCATTTGACAAGTGACTTTGTTATGGGGCCAATACACTTCCTCTCTCACTCTCTAACGCATGAGAGGGGGGAGGTTTAGGGGGTTGAACGGATACGCTTCTGCCCCATCTGCTGCTTGTTGTCGCTGCGTGGTTGGGTTGCTCTGCCAAATTGCATATGAAAGTCAATAAATAATTTTTGCCCAACTGTACAAATCACTTTTGGCCTATCCCCCACTCACCCCCCACTCCACCCACTCATTAGACATTCAAGCGGGGGGCGGCTTTTTTGGGATTTAATAAATGAATTGCATGGGCAACGCCACATTTTTTATCAGGCAACGTGGAGGCGGGTTGCGAATGGAACACGCCCACTTTGACAGCTTATAAAGTGCTTTTTATGTAACATGGATTTCTACTCGGGGGCCTTTGCAAATTCATAAATACACACGCACGCACGCACACACACGCACACACACATACATACATACTTGCAAACAGTTAAAAGTTAAGAGTTAAAAGGAAGAGGAAGCAGTAGCAGAAACATATCATAACTAAACTAAGCATTAGTTAGCCGAGACTTCAAATAAGAATAGAAATACATTTTGTACTCTTAGATTGAATACTGAAACAATATATAATAAATATATATATATATTAAAACCAACTATTAAGTATTAAAACCAAATTTGTATACTATAACATACAAATTCCCACTCTTCAGACTTATGTACACGATTTCTGGTTTGAATATGACTTATAAAGGCAATGACGAGGCCAGAACTCAAACTCGTCAGACAAAAAGAGTTGACAATGTCTAAAAGCTGTGAAACAAGTAAGAAGGCTCTAGTCGAGAAATCCCGACTAGAACCCTATACTTTACGCATACAGTCAGTGCTTGCCAGTATGTGTGTGTGTACGTGTACTGAGCATACTTTCTTAACTTCAATACTCCATATCTCCAGTGTTTCTCAACCGATTTCAATAACATTATTACAGATTGTCATTATTTAGTCTAATCTTTCAAACTGCATCAAACAGTTTTCCGAATTCAGGATTATGTTGTTATCGATTACATGTGTATATCGGAAACAGGGAAAGTTATCGAAACTATATCGACTCGGCTGTTGATGCTGATCAAGAATATATATAATTTTCCAAATTCAAGATTTTGTTGTTATCGATAACATGTGTATATCGGAAACAGGGAAAGTTATCGAAACTATATTGTCTCGGCTGTTGTTGCTGATCAAGAATATATATACTTTATGGGGTCGCAGATGCTTCCTTCTGCCTGTTACATACTTTTGCACAAAACCATTATACCCTTTTTACCCATTTTCAATGGGTTCAGGGTATAAAAAGAGTTAACAATGTCCAAAAGCTGTGAAAAACTACGTTTCCAAGGTTAAGTAGAACATATCCGAAACTTTTGTGGATGGGAACATTTCAAGGAACTAGAAACAATCTTTATCATAACGCAGCTTTGTAATTCATTTCATCTCATGTCTCATCTGAAATGGGAAAGAAATTTAGAACATAAAGCAAAGAAACCGCTGAAGAGTTAAGCTGACTTTCGATCAGAATCTGGCTAGAAAAAGTCACGATTATGAAAACCAAAGATAAGAGGAAGAGAGAATTGGCTGACAGCAATTGCTGCTAATGCTGGCTTGCGCCCTTTGCCAACATATGTTTTGGCCAAATATTGTCATAAATTTTGAGGCACAGCGACGACAACGAAGAAAGAAAAAACAACAACAACAACCGGACTGGAAGCTTTCTCTCTGATGCCAGACAAAGTGCAAAGAAACAATGTACAGTGCCAAACAGCAGCAGCACAAAGGAAATGAGTGCGGTTGTCTGACGTGGGGATAGAAGCGGGTTTAACGGGGCAAGTTGAATGTTGGCTAGCTGACTGCCTGACTGGGGCTTGGGCAAAGTTGCCAAATGATCTGGCAGAAATCAGGGACGCTTAAGAGCAACAGCAGCAGTAACCAAAGCCGACTTGCGCCACACTGACAAGCATTTGGAGTCTATTCTCTCATACCCGATGCGAAAGCGATTAGAGTCGAGAGAGAGGCAGACGGGAGCAATCAGGCAAAGTGCCTGCCGGACAGGACAGGCTGGACTGCTTTTCCTGTTCCAGTTCCTGTAGCTGCTGTTGCTGTTGCTGCAGTGTCGGTCACGTTGCACCTGCTACACACACACACACGCACACCCATTTAGAGCTGCAAAAAAAATGCAAAGAACAAACAAGCAAGAAGGCTTTTCGAGTCGAGTGTGTAAGTGACGGCATTATACTCTATACATATACATAACATAAAGCATAAGCTGTCACATATATATATATATATTCTTGTTCAGAGATGCTTTTGCATATGAACACATATAGCACATATCATTACAGGGTATCTAACACAGTGGGTTGGGTGTGTGCGTGCACACACACACATACAGCTGCATAGAGCTAAAATAATTGCATAATTTGCATATTATTTTGTGCTAAACATGCAAAAAACGCCGCGCAACGTGTGCAACATGCATTCCAAATGGATATAAAAGTGTATTAGTGTATAGTGTGTGTGTGTTGTGTGTGTGTGCGTGTGTGTGTGTGTGTGTTGTGTGTACATTAAGTGCAAAGTGTAAATAACCAACTCAGCATAAATCGTGATTACAACATTTTGTGTGTGCGGATATTTGCGGGCTTGGTTTTGTGGTTTTAATTTAATTAATATTTTATTTTTTTTTTGTGTTTTGTTCTCAACCCCACTGACACCCCCCTCCTACCCTCACCCATCTGCACATGCGAAGTAAAGTGCTTGAAAATATTGCTCTTTGGTGTCTCTCTAGGTTGTCTAGCGGTTTGAGTTACGCTTCGCTTGCTCAAAGGAGCCAATTAGTCAAAGCCAAAGTTTGAATGCAGCAGCTAATGAGGTGATAATTGAACATTGCATTTGCATATTGGTTATGCAAACATAAATACTATGCATATACACACATACATACACATATGTATGTTTGTATGTGTATGACTGCAAACAACTTAATGTTAGGTTAATCAGAAATTGGAGAAATCATTGATGCTTACAGAATAATTAACATTCAAAACATTTCAAATCAAATTATTTGTCAGAAACTTAATAAACAGGGTGTCAAAGCTGAAGCTGACTTATTATGCAAAGTAATGCTTCTTCTTCTTCTTCTTAGAATTGACTTTTCGTATTGGAAAACATTTATCTCACACTCACCCATTAAGTTCCCATTGTAAAATCTCCATCCTGTGTGTATGTTTACATTCGTGGCATGTTGTGTAATTAATTTAATAATTAAATATATACATCGATTTTGCTTTTTAGTTGCGCAATCAGGAAACACCCTGTGGACAAAGAAAGACTTTAGTGTATGTATGTATGTATTCGACGGGGCGCCGGCGACGACACGGAGACAATACGCAATTACACAATTTATATTTAATAGCACTTTTCCCGTCCAGCGAATCCGTGTCCAAGTGTTACAAGTTGCATGCATCATCTAGGCTTTTACTTTAAGTATTTTATATATTTAATATTAATATACATTGTAATTAAATGTATAGAGCAAAATTATCGCCAATATGGCCGTCGTCTGCAGATGCCAATGACGATGTAAATTTCAATGATCGTGTCAATATCGCGATCAGTATCGAGTATCGTGAAAAAGCACAGTATCGATACTCGAGCTGCACACTATGCAATGCGAATCATATGGCCGTCGTCTGCAGATGCCAATGCCATTGTAAATATCGATGATCGTGTCAATATCGCGATCAGTATCGAGTATCGTGTAGAAAGCACAGTATCGGTACTCGAGCTGCACAATTTGCAATGCGAATATGATCAACATGTTATTGTGTTTACAAGCCATGTAAAAATTGTGATCAGCGATCAGCGAAATTAAGATGCTTTGCTTTTTTATGTCTGTTTGCAAATATGCAATTACTTTATGTATTTTTAGTATTTACTTATTTTTCGCCAATATGGCCGTCGTCTGCAGATGACAATGCAAATGTCGATGTATCGATCGTCGTGTCAATATCGCGATCAGTATCGTGCAAAAAGCACAGTATCGATACTCAAGTTGCACAATTTGCAATAATATGCTTTCCATATTATGAAAATGTTATTATATTATTGACAAGTCATGCAAAAGATGATGAAGTTAAGATGCTTTGCTTTATTGTGTGTGTTTGCAAATATGATATGTATCGACCAACCTTCACAATATCTACCATGGTTTGCTGCTCTCTTTGCCCATTGCTCGCCAATGGTTTTGTTGTTGTTTTGTTATGCTTTGTTTATTTTGCTATGCAAAGTGAAATGATAAATTTGTGTATTACGAAACATGGCAAAATTTGTGCAGGACGACTACAGCAAGTGCATTCAAATTGGGAAGAGCCTAACAATATAACAATAATGTTGTGTGTGTTAATATTCGGCTGCAATACACACACATACACATAGATCATCAACTGCCTACTCCCCCTCCCTTGCAGTTTGTTGTTGGTGTGTTGTTCGCCTGGTTTTTATTGCGTTTTCACTGGCGGCTGCGGTAACAATGCGAGTATGTAATATAGTGCAAATATTGCGTCACATACTTAGATAAATAAGTTTCAGATAAACGCGTGTGCAAACGTGCAAAATCGCATTAAATGAGCATTAGCGCATTGTTGATTTGGTGCAGCCGCCATACCCGCACCCACACCTGCGCACCCCCCCGCTCTTTGTTCGTTCGTTCAGTGACGCAAAATTGAGAGGCCAAAATGCAAGCCTGCGGCGCCATTTGCAATTTGCAATTTTTCTTATCTTTGTTTTTGTGCTCCCTGCTATTATGTATTTTCGGATACGCTTTGATCTTCAAGCTGACTGACCGCGCTCGCTGCGGGTCAAAGTTCATGTTGGACAGGAGGCGGTGTGTGTGTGTGTGCGGGCGGGCGGACGGGCACTTCAATAAATTAATTTAAAGTTTAATTAAAAAATTGGTCTTTATTTTCAATTAGCGTGCGCGGGGCTTCATGGCCGAACATCCATCGCCCCCCTCACCCGCACCAACATCCTGGTGTGGTCGCCACTTTAAGTGCCGCCTCTTTGCCGGCTCCCTGCTGCTGCTGTTTCTTCTTCTTAATTAATTAAGCAAATTAAATTTATGCATGGCCCAACAACAACAGCCGCAGCAGCAGCAAGAACAATAAGAAGACAAACATGAACAAGTGTAAGTAAGTGTGACCGTTTTCAGATACCCTCTAATCCCAAATGTATCAACAATATGCAATTTTCTTATATTATATAAATACGAATACACGGTCTCACTGCGTGTAACTGTAAAAATCTGCTGAGAGCTGCTTAACATTCACCGGTACGTTTTGTTTGGCGCCTTCAAAAGCGAGCGAGCGAGACAGAGAGTGAGTATTTTGTGCATGACCCGTTTTAAGTTGCTGTTTAAATACATATACAGGGTATTTAAAACGTAAGAAGCATAGCACAATAATTATCAATAAAGCTGCCGTTACTACCAGTTTTTTTTTACTTCTTCTTCTTTTGCTTGCAGTAGCAAAGGCAAAGAAAAGGACCACACGGAGCCCCTTACACAACAATGGCTATTAACTTACATTACACAACAACAACAACAACAACAATAACAGCTAAAGCAACTGGAGCAGACAACAACAACCTAAAAAGGAGTATACAAAGATAGAATGTGTGTGTGTGTGTGTGTGGAGGGGGGGAAAGGTTGGCCACTCACGTAAAAGAAACATTAACGCGCCATCTCTGGTGACCCCCCCACACACCCTTTCGCTCCCCCAAAGAAGAAGCTAGCATTCGGCACGTGACCTAAGCAGACAGACAGCTACTGCCATCCTGCTCGCTCTGATGGCGTCTATTGGCAAACGCGTGTCGCCATTTTTCGACCTGCATGCAAAGCATCCAAGCTTCCAGCTTCATGCAGAGGCCAAAAGGCCAAAACAACAAGGTTGAAAGCTCTCTAAACTCTGGCTAGTGTACTCAGGGGCTCATTCGAGTAGTCTACTTCAAGTTTTGGTTAGACTCACTGGCCTGACACTGGCCCCTAACAGAGGTGTCTGTCCCCCCTCCCCCCCACTCCACAACTTGTATACCATATGGAGGCAGCCGTTTCTAAGCATTAGCAATAACTGTTAACGATATACAAATGTATATATATATTTATGATTACTTGTTACCTAATCATAAGCTGCCCCCTTCGGGCGCCGTCCATGCATCGATGCTAGGCTCCTGTGGCTGTAAAGTTCTCTTGTAGCTGTTTGGGGTTGGTAAAAGTGCATGCATCAACATGCATCCACGTTGAACTTTGCCCTTTTATGTCCATTAAAGTGTCTCATGTAACGCAAGGAGTAGGAAGAAGCATTAACAGCTTTCTCGGAGCGGAGGACAACTTAATTTCCGCCTAGATTTCAATATAATAACAAGCAAGAGCATTGCAAATTAACTTATGCCATAGCTGACTACTCTTATACTCCGCCTTATTGGTCAATCCTGTTGATTAACATTAGCGATCATGTTAAATAACAGAAAATATCTGCCAGCTGACTACGCTTATACTCCAACCTGTTGATTAACATTAGCGATCATGTTAAATAACAGAAAATGTCTGCCAGCTGACTACGCTTATACTCCAACCTGTTGATTAACATTAGCGATCATGTTAAGTAACATAAAATATCTGCCAGCTGACTCCGCTTATACTCCGCCCTGCTAGAAGCTTTCGCCACTTCTGTTGATTAACATTAGCGATCATGTTAAATAACAGAAAACATCAGCCAGCTATCGATAAGCTATGTTCACAAGCGATACTTTAAGCTAGATCGATACTTGATCGATACTCACTCTTCCTCTTATGTTATGTGCAAAATGAAAAATAAATAATATATATAAATTTGCACAGCTACTTAAAATGTATACGCTTTATGCATATGTGTACAGGGTATAATAACAAGCAGAACAACAACAGCTGCTGCTGCTGCTGCTTTTGCTGATGTTGCAATGAATTTTAAAATATATTCATAAATGGCGTCGTTTGTGTGTGTGTGTGTGTGTGTGATAAGTGTCCAAGTAGTTTGTAGTGTGAGTAAAAAGCTGCAAGCTGAGGTCGAAAGGTTTTGCATGCTGATGCACTAATTGCTGCCACGCCCACACACTCGCTCAGTGGGCGAAATCAATGAAAAGCAACAGCAACGACAAAGCCATGCAAAAGGTCGAACTACCCCCGCCCCCTCCACTCCATCACTTGTCAGTTGTAATAAACGTAATGCCCTCCCCCCCCTCCCCCCTCCCCCTTCCCCTTATACAACTGGTGCAGAGCAGGGAGCAATTAGAAAATGTTACCAACTTAGTAATGCGTGGCGCCTGACTAAATGGACGTTAATGGCCAGCTGGCAACCAACTAATAGCATCAACAACAGCAACAGCAACAACAACAACACTAACAATAATAAAATTATCGCCAAAGTATTTTGTAGCCAGTT
>JAWNNV010000068.1:90000-95000 GCA_035044485.1 Scaptomyza reducta
TTAAGTGGATTTCTTGGGGAGTGCATAAAAAATATTAAAAATATATATATATATATTAAGAGGAAAGAAAGAACAAAAAAAAAAATACTTGGAAATTATTTTCTGTCGAAAAGAAATATATATATAATTTATTCCCTAACAAAAAATATTGAAAAATAATTCTAAAAAATGTTCGAAATTTCCTGCTCAACAGATTTTTGTAAATAAAAAATGAATGTACAGACGCTGAACGAGATGTCCGACGGAGACCTGATAAACTTTGTGAACGCGCCGATAATGATGCCGCCGTACGACGTGTGGTTCAATACGGCGGAGCGGCACTACGAGGATCTGCAGATAACGGATCCGGTGACACGTTGTCGCCATCTGCGCGCCTCGATGAGTCGCCATCCCAACCAGGTGTACATCCATCATCTGTACGCCACACTGCATTCGTCCCACGTCCAGATGGTGGATAGTGGATATTTGTATAATCGTTTCAAGAATCTTTTCGTTCGCTTCAACAATATTGTTGTTGAGGGCGGCTAACTGCAGTTGCTAACTGATTGATTGTTGAATAAATGTGGCTCGAATAGTTGGAGCCATTTGAACTTGGGTGTGCGTTTCGCTCAGTGTATGTGGTGGTTTGGCTGACAGCAAATTGCGTATCAATATGGGCACATAATGCTCTCAAAATGATTTCCGAAAATTTGCATTTAAATTAAAAATTATATTTTTGCAACACAAACACACACAGGCAGTTGCAAGGGGGGTAGAGGGGTGCAGTGGGGGGGGGGGGGGGGGGGGTGTAGCAACTACGAAAACAAAAAAAAAAATAATGTTAGCAAAAAAAAATGCTAATTTTGCAAATTTTTGACATTAGTTTGTTTCACATACGCAAAATACGTTGCGCATACGCAACGTGTGCCCCCAAACCCCTCCAGCCCCCCCCCCTCGTTCAAGAGTTAGATGCGTTGCAAGAGAAACGTTTGTCACAGCTGCGGCTTTTGAAGCTTCTGTTTTTGATTAGGCAACCAACAGCAACAAGCAGCAGGAGCGGCAGCACCAGCAGAAGTGAAGAAGAGGCATTAACAATGGCGTTGGGTTGCATGCCACAGTTGTTGCATGTGGCAGACAGCGCCATGACATGCTACGGGCATTCAAAAAACATTTCGCATATCAATTGAATGCCTACGCAATTTCCAAACTAAATGAAAAATTCAAAAATTAGCTAAAATGAATGAAATGTAAAATTTGTAATCGATAAAAATCGATAGTCAATCGAAAAATATTTCGATTATCAATTGAATTCCTACGGAAGTTCTCAACTAAATGAAAAACTAGAAAATAATCTATAATGAATAAATTAAAAAAATGTTATCGATAAAAATCGATATTTAATCGGAAAACATTTCACGTTGAATTCCTATGGAATTTCTAAACTAAATGAAAAATTCAAAAATGAACTAAAATGAATGAAATGTAAAATTTGTAATCGATAAAAATCGATAGTCAATCGAAAAATATTTCGAATATCAATTGAATTGTTACGGAAGTTCTCAAGTAAATGAAAAACTAGAAAATAATGTATAATGAATAAATTAAAAAAATGTTATCGATAAAAATCGATATTTAATCGGAAAACATTTCACGTTGAATTCCTACGCAAGTTCTCAACTAAATGCAAAAATAAAAAATAATGAATAAATTAAAAAAAGTGTAATCGATAAAAATCGATAGTCAATCGAAAAATATTTCGCATATCAATTGAATTCTTAGGGATTCTTCTTAACTAAATGCAAAATTCGAAAATAATGTATAATGAATAAATTAAAAAAATGTTATACATAAAAATCGATAGTAAATATAAAAACATTTCACATATCAATTGAATGCCTACGGAAGTTCTCCACTAAATAAAGAACTAAAAAATAATGTATAATGAATAAATTTAAAAAAATGTAAAAAAAAAAAACGCTAAAAATCGATAGTCAATCGACAAATATTTCGAATATCAATTGAATTCCTTAGAAAGTTCTCAAGGAAATGAAAAACTAGAAAATAATCTATAATGAATAAATTTAAAAAATGTTATCGATAAAAATCGATATTTAATCGAAAAACATTTCACGTTGAATTCATACGGAAGTTCTCAACTAGATGAAAAACTAGAAAATAATGTATATTGAATAAATTTTAAAAAAATGTTATCGATAAAAATCGATAGTCAATCGAAAAATATATCGCATATCAATTAAATTCTTACGGATTCTTCATAATTAAATGCAAAAATCGATAATAAAGTGTATTGAATAAATTACAAAAATGTTATCGATACAAATCGATATTCAATCAGGGATATAAAAAGATTTGAGGTAATAAATAATAATACAATTAATAAGAACTTCAACAAAATTTGATTTTAATAAGAAATAACTCGAAAAAGTTTGAAAATGGAAGTTTCTAAACTTCGAACACTGAAATTTTAATCGATAAAAGTCGATATTTAATCGAAAAAATTTCGCATATCAATATATTTCTTTCTTTCACTAAGTTTCCATAAAAAACTCAAAAAGATAAAAAGAGAGAAAACAAAATGTATATGAAATAAATCGATAAAAATCGATATACGTTAACAGAGCAATAGAAGCTATGTATTGTATATAAAATAAATCGATAAAAATCGATATACGATAACAGAACAAAAGAAGATAGAAGCACAGAATTTGCTACGTATTGTATATGAAATAAATCGATTAAAATCGATATACGAAAACAGAGCAAAAGAAGCTATGTATTGAATATGAAATAAATCGATAAAAATCTATATACGATAACAGAACAAAAGAAGATAGAAGCACAGAATTTGCTACGTATTGTATATGAAATAAATCGATTAAAATCGATATACGAAAACAGAGCAAAAGAAGCTATGTATTGTATATGAAATAAATCGATAAAAATCGATATACGATAACAGAACAAAAAAAGTTAAGAGCACAGAATTTGCTATGTATTGTATATGAAATAAATCGATTAAAATCGATATACGAAAACACAGCAAAAGAAGCTATGTATTGTATATGAAATAAATCGATAAAAATCGATATACGATAACAGAACAAAAAGAAGCAAGGGGCACAGAATTTGGTATGTATTTTATCTTTGCATGACACGAACACACACACATATATATATATATATATATATATATATGCTTAGTTTAATTGCTCGAATTTCATTATCGAAATTTGCTAGTTCAAATGACAAACGATGAAAGAAGAGCTCTCATTTGGACTTGGACTGCGGCTATTCGTTTGTCATTGTCTATTGCGGCTTCACCTGACACACACACACACACACACACATACACGCACACACACACACACACACATAGACAAACACATCTGCCGAGTGAACGGAACTAAAGTTGAATGTTTGTTCGGCGTCCGAATGTCGTCTGCGGCTGTAAATGAAGTTGTGTTTTAATTAAAATTCCAGACTTTATTTCTGTAATTATATTAACTCGCTGTTCGAATTCGCTAGCCAACTTCGGACTTCCCACTCCCACTCCCACTCGGACTCGATCGATCTATGTATATGTGGTTGGGTGGGAACCGGAATCGGAATGGGAATGGGAATGGGTTATGGGTAGGAGGTGGGAACAATAAGGAAAAAGACAAAACCATTAACGCTTAAGTGAAGAAATGTGGAAAACGTGGCAAAGGCATGCGGCGTCAACTGTCTCTCTCTCTCGCTCTCTCTCTCTCTGTCTCTCTCTCGCTCGACTTCAACTCTCAATAGCGAACTCTCAATAGGAAACTCCTTGCCTTTCATTGTCGTATCCTGCTGTTTGTCCTCCTCATTGGCATTGGCATCTTCCTCCTGCTGCTCCTGCTCCTGCTCCTGCTCCTGCTGGTGGTGTCCTGCTGCCTGCAAATGGTGTTAAAATTAATTTAATTGAATGTGAAATGAAATTTGTTTTGACACACACACACACACACACACACGTATCCAGACAGACCAGACAGCCAGACAGATGGGATTGCTGTGCATTCCTTGGCTGCCTTCGGATGTGCGTCCTTCTTATTGTTTCCCTATCGTCGAAACAATTCAAACAGCCTCCTCCACAAGCTACAGTTGTCTCTCGATACAGTGCATTTTTATCCCTATCCTTATCCTTATCCCTATCCCTATCCCTATCCTTATCCTTATCCTTATCCTCATTCATATCTATATTCTTATCCATGACAATATCCTTTTCCTCATCCGAATCAATATCCATATCCACATCCCATATCCACATCCCATGTCCATATCCATATCTTGTAGCTTATCCATATCCATATTTCAGCTACTCTCTAAAGCTGTAAGCCTTGCTAATCGTTCGTGCCTCCAATGAACATTGCTCTAAGCAAAAGGATTACTATTTGCGAATGAACTTGAATATATATTTTTGGTCTGTATTTGTTTTTGAACGCATATTTAGCTCCAGCTATATCAAGTATACGCTTCGTGTTTGCTATCTTCATTTCGATTTATATTATTTTATTTTTTATGATATCGTATTGTTGAAGTAAGCGCTGTCAACTTCGTCAACTGTTGGTTGATGTTGCTGGAATCGCATTTTAATTTCTGCGGCTTTCTGTTAATTGAAAACCAATTCGCATTCAAACAAAGCAAAACATAAATAAATAGGAATAAAAACAAATAGAGAGAGAGAGGCAATGGAATCACAGTTCCAATTTTATTCATACTCCCTTTGTTTTTTTTATTTTTCTGTTTTGACTGTTTCAATAGTCCCGAACAAACAGAACTCTGGGCATTTGAAATTGAATTGAGATAAGCAATATATATATATATATGTATATAAATAATAGAGATATGCATATATTTGTTTGTGTATTTTTTATGCTTGTGGGTTTATATATATTTATTTACTTTTTTGATTTTATTTAAAATGCATTTTTTTTTGTTTTGCCCATCGCTTTTTTTTATTATTGACTTTGCCATTTTCAATT
>JAWNNV010000068.1:100000-177500 GCA_035044485.1 Scaptomyza reducta
TTTGTCTTAAGCTTTTAGTTTTAAGTCTCTTGATACTTTAAAAAAAATATAAAAAATATATAAAATATATAAAAAATATAAAAAATATAAAAAATTTATAAAAAATATATAAAAAATATATAAAAGATAATAAAATATATATAAAATGATGGTTATGTGGAAACTTTTGAGTAACCGATATATATAAAGATGCGGTTTCTAAATGCAAATGGCTATATGTTGATGGCTATCGATAACAACAGTTCCATGTTATCGAAAGTTATGCAAGAAAAATGATGCAGCTTAGTAGAAAATCTAATCTAACTTTAAAGTCACGCACAATTTGTTGGATGCTGAAGATGATGATGATGATGATGGCAGATGAGACTGACATGGTCTTGCCACAGAGAAACACACACACCTAGACATAGTAGTGCGTATGGGTATCGATTATCTGTGGCATGCCACGCCAAGCAGACGGCGACAAGCCGTAGACGACAATGTCGAAGGCAGGGAGATGGACAAGGATGACTCGTTATGCCAACAACAACAAGCACACCAATGATGAGCATGATGATGAGCATGATGATGAGCATGGTGATGAGCATGGTGATGAGCATGATGATGATGATAAAGGGGGGGAAGTGGGAGGCACGACGACGGATCAACTAGCCAGTAATAATGTCTTTCGCTGACATTTGACATTTTGGCTATATTTCACTCACTTTGTGACAACTGGCAACTTGGCATTCAAATATATATCCAGAGACCGAATCGCTCCACACAGCTTCTGCTTCAGTTTAGACAAAGAGAGAGAGAGAGAGAGATTGTACATTGGTGCTTGGTACAGTGAACACTCTAGCAACGAAACATTCGACTAAAATTTGTCCACGAAAAAACTTCTGCAACTTCTTTTAAGGAAATCTTCCACTAATGAAGCTTATACTTCAGAATAACACATGGGCTATAATACTTAAAAATATTATAACTAATTAAGACTATATGTATATATATATATATATAAAGTTTATTTAAATGTTAACCAGAAATGATTAAACTATTTTTTCCATTTTTAAAAATGTTTGAAAGATGTTTTTTTATGTTTTGTTTTTCTATATATTGAGAACTGGATTTGTTTTCTAATGAAGTTCTGAAGTTTGAGATTCCGTTTAGTGGTTGTTCACTGTACTGATTGCATTCTTACATTCTCATGCCAGGCGGATTCCAGTTGTTGTACCCGGCACAGTAGTCATTCATTCATGCTCAGATGTTTAAGAACAATAAATTTGTGAGCCTCTCACTATGCGTGTGTGTGTGTGCGTGTGTGTGTGTGTGTGTTTTTGTGTGTGTGTGTGCGTGTGTGTCGCAGACAGACCAAATGTTTGGCCGCATCGTCTGCCCGGGATTGCAATGAAAAAACAAACGCACAAAACCCATTCCATCCCAACCCTTCCCTTTCCATTCCAACCCTTCCCTTTCCATACCATCCAGTGAACTGACAATGGAGGATTCGAATCGGAGTCGGAATCAGAGTTGATGCAGTTCAAACTGGAGCTGCGGTGGCCATTATCGTCAGGCAGGGCAGGCAGTAACCAGTAACCAGCAGAAGCAACAGCAGCAATCGCATCAGTTAAGCATTTGAGCCATTCGAGTCGTCGTCATTTACATACATCATAACATGGCCAAGCTGATGGATAGACAGATAACCAGGATTAGCATTAGCGGCACTACATGACGACCCTCCCGTTCTCTCTCTCCCTCTCTTTCTCTCTTTCTCTCTGTGTGTGTCGCCGTCCCTTACCAAACTCGTACAGCTTTTTATACCCTGAATCCTTTGAAAAGTGGTAAAAAGGGTATATTGGTATTGTGGACAGGTATGTAACAGGTAGAAGGAAGCATCTCCGACCCCATAAAGTATATATATTCTTGATCAGCATCAACAGCCGAGTCGATATATTTTCGATAACTTTCCACGTTTTCGATATACACATGTTATCGATAACAACAAAATCTTAAATTTGGAAAATTATATATATACTTGATCAGCATCAACAGTCGAGACGATATAGTTTCGATAACTTTTAACGTTTCCGATATACACATGTTATCGATAACAAAAACTTTGGAAAACTTTGAGATTTGGAACATAAGCTAGCCAAATCCCAAGTTTGTTTCAAATTTTCGATAACTTTTCCTGTTTTCGATATACACATGTTATCGATAACAACAAAATCTTGAATTTGGAAAACTTTGAGAATTGGAATATCAGCTCGCCTAATCCCTAGTTTGATTCAAATTTTCGATAACTTTTAACGTTTCCGATATACACATGTTATCGATAACAAAAACTTTGGAAAACTTTGAGATTTGGAACATAAGCTAGCCAAATCCCAAGTTTGTTTCAAATTTTCGATAACTTTTCCTGTTTTCGATATACACATGTTATCGATAACAACAAAATCTTGAATTTGGAAAACTTTCAGACTACGTTTGAAACATTAAACGAAATAATGAGAATCTGTGAAACTTATATTAAAATCGGTCGAGAAACACCGGAGATATGGACCATTGAAGTTAAGTGCAGGGTATTTTCTAGGCGGGATCTCTCGATTAGAGCCTTCTTGCTTGTTCACCACATCCACACACACACAACCAGGTCCTCTGTGCGTTTTTGGGGCGTGGCAGACGCTGATGTTTGAACATGCGGGTAAATTATCTTTTCACTTCCGTCAACGTCGACCAACGCTGTCGTCATCCCAATTCCCAAGTTGTCTGCTACAGGCCACTGAGCATTTGCGACAACTTGAATACCCTACACACAGATTTGGTAACTAACAATATATCGAATGCTAGTTTAGATTTCAAACTTTTTCGTCATTGAAGAAAGTTTTCAAACAAAATTCTTTACAACTTTTTTACGGGGTATAACAACAAGAAGAAGAAGAAGAAGAATAACAACATGGAGCCGGAGAGCATTAAGCTTAAGCTTTTTAGTGCAAGCAGGACAGGTTCGTCCTCCCATCAAGCACTTATGCTTAATGCTTGCGATCCGCTTGTCGTCCATTGACTGGCTTGAGTCAAATGTGGACGATTCATTAAGAATGCCGCGAACACAAACAAAAGTCCACATTCGCATTCGCATTCGCATTCACGACTTGGCTCTCGAAAGCCGCTTAAATCACAATTTTCATTTCGCCAATTGTTTTTTCATCATTCGTACATACAAACATAAATGTTTACGAACAATTTGCTGTTTCAAGATTTTTCAAACATTTTGATATTTTTACAGTTTGTTGCTTTTCCTTTGCAGTTATATACTGAAAAGGCACAACTAAGAAGGCTCTGGTCGAGAGATCCCGATTAGAAGTTAGCCTGAACCCTATACGTGTATGTGTGTGTGTGTTCGTGTATAATGCATACTTGACTTAACTTCATTGTTCTATATCTCCGGTGTTACTCAAGCGATTTCAATAAAAGTTTCACAGCTTCTCATTATTTCGATTCTTTTTTCAAACGTCGTCTCAAAGTTTTCCAAATTCAAGATTTTGTTGTTATCGATAACATGAGTATATCGAAAACGGGGAAAGTTTGAAAGAAACTAGGGATTAGGCGAGCTTATATTTCAAATGTCAAAGTTTTCCAAATTCAATATTTTGTTGTTATCGATAACATTTTTGTATCGAAAACGGGAAAAGTTATCGAAAATTTGAAACCAACCTTGTACTGCCTAGGGATTAGACGAGCTTATGTTCCAAATCTCAAAGTTTTCCAAATTCAAGATTTTGTTGTTATCGATAACATGAGTATATCGGAAACGGGAAAAGTTATCGAAAATTTGAAACAAACTAAGGATTAGGCGAGCGTATGTTCCAAATCTCAAAGTTTTCCAAATTCAAGATTTTGTTGTTATCGATAACATGTGTATATCGAAAACGGGAAAAGTTATCGAAACTATATCGACTCGGCTGTTGATGCTGATCAAGAATATATATAATTTTCCAAATTCAAGATTTTCTTGTTATCGATAACATGTGTATATCGAAAACGGGAAAAGTTATCGAAACTATATCGACTCGGCTGTTGATGCTGATCAAGAATATATATAATTTTCCAAATTCAAGATTTTTTGTTATCGATAACATGTGTATATCGAAAACGTAAAAAGTTATCGAAACTTTATCGACTCGGCTGTTGATGCTGATCAAGAATATATACACTTTATGGGTTCGGAGATGCTTCCTTCTGCCTGTTACATACCTTTCCACAAACCCAACATACCCTTTTTACCAATTTTCAATGGATTTAGGGAACAAAAGTTCACAAGATTGTTCTAATATGTTTTCCGCATCTAACCTTACCTTTATAACAGTTCAATGTCCGCCTTATATACTATATATATAGACCAACAATAAGCATGCGTATACAAACCAAACAATATTTTGTTAATTTCTTTTTACTTTCATCTGAAATCAAATAAATGAAATATTTTTTTGGAGTAAGCAAGCTGTGTGATTTATTTTTAGGCCAAATATTAGTTACATTTTGACAATGAGAATATATTTTTTGTTGTTGTAGATTCAGGTCTTCTTCTGTTACGGCTGTAGATTTAGGTCTTCTTCTGTTGTTGATTGCCTTCTGACTGTTTTATGCTTTGCAGCTTCTCGAAAAACTCACGATTTTCAATCAGAAGGTGATGAAAACCCTCGGCCACGCCTTCGGTAGTGCCGGCGCCCGACAACTCCTTCTCAAGGACCACGCAATTGACTATCAATGAGGCCATTGCCGTCCCATTAATTGCATCAACAGCTCTTTTGTCTATGTCCTCGTCTGCTAAAACCGGTTCGAGCGTCTTGCTCTCCTCATTCGGAACGTCTTCGCTTGCTTTCTCATTATCACTACAGCGGCTGTCAGTTAGTTTTAACGCAAGCTTTTGGTACAAGGCAGCAACGCTGTTTTTAGAAAAGTTCCGCTTACCCAGATTCTTATTGCGGATCTTCTTTAGGGAGTCGCTAGCATTGCCCTTCTTGTCGTCTACGTTCTTGGCTATTGTATAGAACCTCTTCATTGGAATTTTAAAGGTTCCTGTTTTGATCTCATTATTAATGCTCTCCTTCGCAGTTTGGGATAGGTCTCGTATTTCAGCACAAATCCTTAGGTTTCTTAAAGAAGCAGAATTGCTTATCTCAGAAATATTTAAACTGTTGATGTCATTATTACTGCTCACCTTCGAGGTTTGGGATAGGTCCGGTAGTTCGTCATCTTAAAAGAGCAACATTGCTTATCTCCGAAAGATTGAGGCTCTTGATTTCATTATTAATGCTCTCCTTCGCAGTTTGGGATAGTTCTCTTATTTGATCACACATTCTCATTGTTCTTCTTAAAGGAGTAGCATTGCTTATCTCAGAAAGATTTTTCGAAGTTTGGTATAGTTCATCAAAAATGCTATTGCTTATCTCCGAAAGATTAAGGCTGTTGATGTCATTATTACTGCTCTCTTTTGAAGTTTGGGATAGGTCTGGTAGTTCGTGAACTATTGTAGAGGTTCTTAGAGGAGCAGCATTGGTTATCTCAGAAAGATTCTTCGAATTTTGGTATAGGTCCGGTAGTTCTTCAAAAAAGGTTCGTGTTTTTAAAGCAGCAGCTTCGATTATCTCAAAAAGATCAAGGTTGTTGATGTCATTATTACTGCTCTCCTTCGAAGTTTGGGATAGGTCTGGTAGTTCCTCCAAAATGCTACATGTTCTTAAAGAAGCAGCTTTGCTTATCTCCGAAAGATCAAGGCTGTTGATGTCATTATTACTGCTCTCCTTCGAAGTTTGGGATAGGTCTGGTAGTTTGTGAACTATTGTAGAGGTTCTTAAAGGTTCATTGGTTATCTCAGAAAGATTCTTCGAATTTTGGTATAGGTACGGTAGTTCTTCAAAAAAGCTTCGTGTTTTTAAAGCAGCAGCTTCGATTATCTCAAAAAGATCAAGGTTGTTGATGTCATTATTACTGCTCTCTTTTGAAGTTTGGGATAGGTCTGGTAGTTCGTGAACTATTGTAGAGGTTCTTAAAGGAGCAGCAAAAAAAAGATTCTTCGAAGCCTGGGATAGGTCCGGTAGTTCATAGAAAATGCTACGTGTTCTTATCTCAGAAAGATTACGGCTTATGGCTTCATTCGTAACACTGCTCTCCGTTTTGGACGTGTCGTCGCCGCTCTCCTCGCTTGACTCCTCAGAGAGGTTGAGGTTACCATATTCGATATAATTTCTTTTGTCAAAGCTGCACAGGTTTGTTTCCTCCTCTTCATCACTCTCTTCGGATAGGTTCAGCTCTCTGACTTGGACACGATTGCTCGTGTTATACTTATACAAGTTTCTCAATCTATCAATATCGCTCTTGCTCAGGCTTTTGACGCTTTCGTCACTACTTTCGTTGTCGTCATTATCGCTGCTGTTCTCCGATAAGTTTAAGGGTTTGAGTTCAGCAACATAGCTATTTAAGTTTTTGGTTTCAGGCGCAGGTGTCTTCTGCGAGAGTTTCGGTATTTTATATTTCAAAGCATTGATGTTCTTAGTTAGGTTTAGACTTCTGAGTACCTCATCACTGGCCTTCTTGGCGAGGTTCAGGCTTACAGGTTTAGCAGCAGTTGTGGCTTTGGTTTGGTTAAGTTTCCTTTGCCTAGCAGTAGTTGTGTTCAGTTTTCGTAACTCAGCTGCAGTCGGCTTTTTTACAAGGTTTGCGTTTCTGGATTCAGCTGAATTCGAATTCTTCGCGAGAGTCTGGCTTCTTGCTGGAGGAGCATTGGTTTTCTGAGCAACTTGACTTTGAAGTCCAGTCGCATTGGTGTTCGGTTCAGCTAGACTTTGTCTTCCAGTCAAGATTTGGGCATCCTCGGAATTGAAATTCTCATGTTGGAGCAGAAGCGCTCTGACGTCATCGGAGAGTTGTGCCTTTTGCGCTTTGGTTTTAGCATCATAATTCTTCTCGCTGGCTATTTGGAGTTCGCTTGGCAGATACTTGACAATATCGCATTCCGGAAACATGGCGGGGCTATTGCTTTCCGATAGATCAGAGCTAACACGATTCGTGTTATCGATTATCCATTGATGGACAAAATCTTCATACATAGTTTTAAAGTTGTTATTAACCGTTTCGGGTACCTGCGAGCTTTCAATCTTCATCGGCTTGCTCGCTTTGTCCAGCTGCATGGTCTCCAGGGCCAGCCTTCGGCCTTCCAACATAATTTCGCTGAGTGCGCTGTCCTTCTCATCCGAGTCATCCTCTTCTCCTCCTTGACTCTCATTCTTCCTAAAATCGGCAATGACCTTGAAAAGATCATCGCATTTTTGCAGCATCGCGTCCAGCCGCAAATTGTATTGCTTCTTCGCCTTCTTCTTCGCCTTTCTTTCAAGTCTCCTTTGCTCCTCGCACTTCTGGCAGATGCGGTAGTCTATGTGAGTACCTAGCAACAGGTACGCCGGAAATTCGAGCAAGCAAACTTTGCATGGCAACGTAAAGCGATACTCTTTAGTTTCCTTAGGTTTCTGTGCTTTCGCTTCTGCTGCAGGCATTCGACGACTTGCAACGGTTGTCCTAGTCCTTGTTGGTTGGGTCCTTGTTGGTATGTTCATTGTTGGCATGTTCCTTGTTGCTATGTTCCTTGTTGGTTGGGTCCTTGTTGGTTGGGTCCTTGCTGATATGTTCCTTGTTGATATGGTCCTTGTTGGTATGTTCCTTGTTGCTCTGGTCCTTGTTGTTTTGGTCCTTGTTGTACCTCTTGCTTGCGTCTTTGCCCCTCTTGTGGCACGAGTTGCTGGCACTGTTTTAATACTCTTTTCATCCACCACAGCTGCTTGGACACCAGTTGTTTGTATCCTCCTGGCACTAGTTGTTTCGTCGAACGATGGTAAGGTTATGGTTGTACCAATTGCTGGCTCTGGCATGCCTTCCCAGGTACCAATTGATTCCAGAAGTGTTGTTATGGTACCAGTTGCTGGCAGTGTTATGGCGCTCGCTCCCATCAGTTGCTCCAGGGATAAGATGGTCACAGTTAGACCAGTTACTGGCCTTGGCATGCCATCAACGGTACTACCTGTAGTCAGCACAGTTGCTATGGTAGCAGTTTGCATCGGTTCAGCTGTTGTTTCTAACGCCGGTACGAAAATACCTGCGGCATTAACTAAGAGAGTGGTACTCCTTAGGCCAGAGGTGTCTACCATTGGTATGGTACTACTCCCTGCAGCATCAAGTAGTAGAGTGGTACCGCTCATACCATTTGTCCCTACGACCGGTACAGCAATCCCTGCAGCATCAACTAGTAGAGTGGTATTCCTCATGCCAGAAGTTTCTACCGCCGACAAGGTACTCCTTATGCCATCTGTTCCTACCACCGGTACTACACGCCCTGCAGCATCAACTAGTAGAGTGGTACTGCTTATACCATTTGTTTCTACCACCGGTACAACACTTCCCGCAGCATCAAGTAGTAGAGTGGTATTCCTTATGCCAGAAGTTTCTACCATTGGTATGGTACTGCTCCTACCATCTGTTCCTACCACCGGTACAACACTTCCCGCAGCATCAACAAGTAGAGTGGTACTGCTCATACTATTTGTTTGCATCACCGGTAGAACACTCCCTGCAGCATTAACAAGTAGAGTGGTACTGCTCATGCCATTTGTTCCTACCTCCGGTACTACACTTCCTGCAGCATCAACTAGTAGAGAAGTATTCCCCATGCCAGAAGTCTCTACCATTGGTATGGTACTGGTCCTGCCATTTGTTTCCATCACCGGTACAACACTTCCTGCAGCATCAACAAGTAGAGTGGTACTGCTCATGCCATTTGTTCCTACCTCCGGTACAGCAATCCTTACAGCATCAAGTAGTTGAGTGGTACTCCTCATGCCAGAAGTTTCTACCATTGGTATGGTACTGCTCCTACCATCTGTTCCTACCACCGGTACAACACTTCCCGCAGCATCAACAAGTAGAGTGGTACTGCTCATGCCATTTGTTCCTACCTCCGGTACAGCAATCCTTACAGCATCAAGTAGTAGAGTGGTATTCCTCATGCCAGAAGTTTCTACCATTGGTATGGTACTGTTCATACCATTGGTTCCTACCACCGGTACAGCAATCCCTGTAGGATCAAGTAGTATAGTGGTACTGCTCATGCCAGAAGTTTCTACCATTGGTATGGTACTGTTCATACCATTGGTTCCTACCACCGGTACAACACTTCCCGCAGCATCAACTAGTAGAGTGGTACTCCTCATGCCAGAAGTTTCTACCATTGGTATGGTACTGTTCATACTATTGGTTCCTACCATCGGTACAATCCCTGTAGGATCAAGCAGTAGAGTGGTACTGCTGCTACCATTAGTTTCTATCACCGGTACAGCACTCCCTGCAGCACCAACTAGTAGAGTGGTACTGCTCATGCGAGAAGTTTCTACCATTGGTATGGTACTGCTCATACCATTGGTTCCTACCATTGGTATGGTACTGCTTCTAGCATCTGTTCCTACCACCGGTACAGTAATCCCAGCAGCATCAACTAGTAGAGTGGTACTGCTCATATCATTTGTTTCTACCACCGGCAAGGTACTGCTCTTACCATCTGTTCCTAGCACCGGCAAGGTACTGCTCATGCCAGAAGTTTCTACCATTGGTATGGTACTGTTCATACCATTGGTTCCTACCACCGGTACAATTCCTGTAGGATCAAGCAATAGAGTGGTACTGCTCATGCCAGAAGTTTCTACCACCGGTACAGCAATACCTGCAGCACCAACTAGTAGAGTGGTACTGCTCATGCCAGAAGTTTCTACCATTGGTATGGTACTGTTCATACCATTGGTTCCTACCACCGGTACAATTCCTGTAGGATCAAGCAATAGAGTGGTACTGCTCATGCCAGAAGTTTCTACCATTGGTATGGTACTGTTCATACCATTGGTTCCTACCACCGGTACAATCCCTGTAGGATCAAGCAGTAGAGTGGTACTGCTCATGCCAGAAGTTTCTACCATCGGCAAGGTTCCTACCATCGGTACAGCAATACCTGCAGCATCAACTAGTAAAGTGGTACTGCTCATATCATTAGTTTCTACCACCGGCAAGGTACTGCTCTTACCATCTGTTCCTACCACCGGTGCAGCAATCCCTGCAGCATCAACTAGTAGAGTGGTACTGCTCATGCCAGCTGTTCCTATCATTGGTATGTTACTGTTCCTACCATCTGTTCCTAGCAACGGCAAGGTACTGCTCTTACCATCTGTTCCTAGCACCGGCAAGGTACTGCTCTCAACATTTGTTTCTACCATGGCGCCAGATATGTTTGCTGCGGATCCTGTTGTTAGGGATTTGCTTGGAGCGGCGTCCAAAGCAGCCTCCTCTAGGCGTTTCCTTTTCGGCAATGGCGCGTCCAAAGACATTGCTCGTTTTTTCACCGTCCTTTTGTTTTCGGGCATTTTACGTGGAAAAACCATTTCAAAACGTTTAATTCCAAGAAAGAAAACCGTAAAAATATGAACAAAAAAGTTAACACAGAAAAAAAGATGAAAACTTTGAGAATGATTTTTGCTTTTTTATATTGAGCAAAGAAACGTTTTGATTTTTCACACACACACACACAGACGAGCTAAATGAAAATGAAAGTCATGCCAGTATATATATTGGTGATGGTTTTTGGCGCAGAGTTGATATCGTTACCGATACCTGAATACATTTTGCAACACTTTTTTGTGTGAAGAAGAACAAAACTTTGAATTTTGGTATTTTTTATTATTAAGTTGAAACAGTTAATCCCAGTGATTACACTTCTCGTTGAATATGATGGGATAGCCACTGTCGGCCTTATCCTTGTGCAGTTTAACGGGTCGCCGCAGCAGTCGATGTCCTCGCGCCGGATTATGCTGATTCCGATGATAGCCAATGGTTAACTTGTCCCAGTCAAAGATCTGATTCATCGGGCAGCGCAGCTTAAAGCTCAGCTGGCGGAACAGTTTGCGCAGCATCGTATAGTCGGGCTCCGCATCGAAGCGCAGCTGATAGCAATAGTCCAGGTAGGTGGTAAACTCACTGGGCAGACCACGGCAAAGGACCTCATTGCTGATGCTCAGCTTCATGGCATGGATGCGCTGATATTTGCGTCGTTTCGACGACGCCCTGAGGCCCTGCCAGGGCAGCTTGCCGCGCAGAAAGTAGAGCAGTACGTAGCCCATCGAGATGAGATCGTCGCGACGCGATTGCTCGAGACCCTCATGGGCGTTCGCCGAGGCAAAGCGTGCCGTACCGATCAGAGGACTATTCTCGCTATAGGGTATATGAACGCGGGTAATGGGATCGCAGTATTTCTTGGACAGGCCAAAGTCGATGAGATGCAAACGCTTGCAGCTAACATTGCGTCCGATTACAAAGTTATCCGGTTTAATGTCCCGATGGATGAAGCCTCGGGTGTGGACCAGTTCGAGGCGCTGCATCATCTCGTCGGCGAGCATGAGTACCGTACGCATGGTGAACGTACCGCTGCACAGCTCGAACAGATACTGCAGCGAGGGTCCCAGCAGCTCCATGACCAGCGCACAGTAGTCATCCTCCTCGGTGAAGTAGTGGATGTGGGCGAGTCCTGGTGCCGGTCGCAGCGCCTTGTAGACCCGATACTCGTACGCCAGCTGGGGATGGGGCGCATCGGTTTTCTCGATCTTGATGGCAACCTCTTCGCCATTGACAACGGATGTGCCCAAATACAGGGCGCCAAAGGAGCCGGCGTCAAATTGGCCAGCCACCCGGTAGTCCCCCACCAGAAACTTGGACTTGTCATTCTCATGCAAAATGTCCATTTCTACACACTAAATATATATTTAATTTTGTTCGATGAAATGAAAAAGTTTTAATGAATTTACTTTTATTTTGAGTATTTATTCAAAGCATATACTAAATAACACTAATAATAATACCGCCAAATTTTAAATTGCTTTGTCGTTTGCTCCAATTGCGCAGTCTCCAATTGCGCACTTTAATTGCGCAGCCTCCAATTGCGCAGTCTCCAAGTGCGCAGTCTCCAAGTGCGCGCTCCAAATGCGCACTCTCCATATGCTGACTACTCAAAGATGCGAATCGCAATATTAATTTTTTGTATTTTTTTTTTGCTGTGTTCATATACTAAATAACAATAATATAATACAAAATAAAAAGTGTAAATTCATTTCTTTAGGTTAACGCGTCGTCCCAAAAGCACGAAGAAGACAACAGCTGTATGCCGCTGTGGAGATTGTGGAGAGATATCGCGTAGTTGCGAAACAGCAGTCGGACATGACGCATCGTCTCCGCGTTGTTACATCGCGTCCTGTTAATTCGATGCTCTAAAAGTGTGTTGCCTTGTTAGCAATTAAATGGGCGCGGCGTGAATATATTTGTTTTATTTTTATGGTGCAAAAGTGTATGCCAGTTTCGCGTCAAACTTGCTTTATGCTGTTCGTGTGCGGAACTGCTTACTCTCCAAATATGCAGTCTCCCATTGCAATATTTCCAATTGGATCGTGCACTCTCGCATTTGCGCGCCTGCCGCTTGCCTGTGCGCTCCAATTGCGCAGTCTCCAACGGCGCACTCCTATTGCGCACTCCAATTGCGCACTCCAATTGCGCACTCCAATTGCGCACTCCTATTGCGCATTCCTATTGCGCACACCAATTGCGCAGACTCCAATTGCGCACTCCAATTGCGCACTCCAATTGCGCACTCCAATTGCGCACTCCTATTGCGCACTCCTATTGCGCACTCCAATTGCGCACTCCAATTGCGCAAACTCTATATGCTAACTACTCAAAGATGCGAATCGCCATCTTTATTTTTTTTATATTTTTTTTTTGCTGTGTTCATATACTAAATAACAATAATACAATCAAAATACAAATTTTGAATTGCTTTATTTATGTTAACCCGTCGACGCGAATAGATATAATGAGGAAGAAAACAACAACTGTGAGCCGCTGTGGAGAATGTGGAGAGATATCGCGTAGTTGCGAAACAGCAGTCGGACATGACGCATCGTCTCCGCGTTGTTACATCGCGTCCTGTTAATTCGATGCTCTAAAAGTGTGTTGCCTTGTTAGCAATTAAATGGGCGCGGCGTGAATATATTTGTTTTATTTTTATGGTGCAAAAGAGACTGCAAGCTGCGCGTCGAAGTTGATGTCGTTGTATTTGTGTTATGCTGTTCGTGTGCGGAATTGCTTACTCTCCCATTGCAATATTTCCAATTTGATCGTGCACTCTCGCAATTGCGCGCCTGCCGCTTGCCTGTGCGCTCCAATTGCGCAGTCTCCAACGGCGCACTCCTATTGCGAACTCTAATTACGCACTCCAATTGCGCTAGACTCCAATTGCGCACTCCAATTGCGCAGACTCCAATTGCGCATACTCCAATTGCGCACTCCTATTGCGCACTCCTATTGCGCACTCCTATTGCGCACTCCTATTACGCACTCCAATTGCGCTAGACTCCAATTGCGCTAGACTCCAATTGCGCTAGACTCCAATTGCGCACTCCAATTGCGCAAACTCTATATGCTAACTACTCAAAGATGCGAATCGCCATCTTTATTTTTTTTTATATTTTTTTGCTGTGTTATTGTTATTGTTATTATTTGTTTAATAAAGTTTACTTGTTTGTGCATATTATTTGTAATTTTTTTTTAATGTGTCTTCATTTGTATTTGTTTAATAAAGTTAACTTGTTTGTGCATATTTTTACATTTTTTTTTAATGTGTCTGCAAGGCGCTGACAACCAAGAGAGAATTAAGTTGTTGTTGCTGCTGCTGCCGGTGAGTGGTGAATTCTTACACACATGCACACATTTTATTGCCACCATTGTTAGTTAGTCGCATATCGAAAGTCCATTAAGTTGGCAAATAAAAGAACGTTGCTTAACAGCTATCAACTTAACTCGATGCATTCAGTTCTCTAAACTGGTTTGCACGTTTGGCGAAACGACAAGACAAATACAAAACACAATTACATTGTGCTATAACTTCACTGTGTTGAGTAGTGTGTATGTGTGTGTGTGTGTGTGGGTGTTTGTTGGTTGGGTGAAGCGTGAGAGGGACAGCATCAACAGGCACACTCTAACGGCGTTAGCTAATAAAAATTGTCCAGTTTTTCCTAGTTGACACCCAAGTACTCTTCTTCTACTCTCCACTCCATTGCTCGACGAGCAGCTTGTCTAAGCGAAAGAGCGAACGAGAGCGAGATAGAGCAATTTAAATTGGAACGTGATTATGCAAACGTTTGCGCAGCTTAACTCAAGTGGCGCTCCGTGCCGCTTGGCCAGTTGGTTGGGGGATAAGGGGACAAAGAGGGCGCTGTTGCTGGTCATGCATTACAACAAGACTTGAATCAATCGAAATCGAGCAAAAGTGCCATCACTGATATAACATTTCATTCAGTTGAAAGCTGTTTGTATCCTTCAACATATCCTTGAATAAGTAAAAGATTCAATTTTATAATTATTAATTAGAATTTAATTTGCTTAATGCTTTTGAAGTAGGAGTAAGTAATATTCACCACACTCATTATCAACAGACCTCACCTAACCTCAGCTCAATTAACCTAAGCTCACCTCACCTCACCTCATCTCACCTAACCTAACCTCACCTCACCTCCCGTAACCTAAACTCACCTCACCTCTCCTAACCCTACCTCACCTAACCTCACCTCACCTGGCCTCATCTCACTTCACTTAACCTCACCTCACCTAACCTCACCACACCTCACCTCACCACACCTCACCTCACCTGGCCTAATCTCACTTCACTTAACCTCACCTCACCTCACTTCACCTAACCTCACATAACCTAACATCATCTCACCTCACCTCATCTCACCTCACCTCAACTAACCTCACCTCACCTAACCTAACCTCACCGCACCTCATCTAACCTCACTTCATCTCACCTCACCACACCTCACCACACCTCACCTCACCTGGCCTAATCTCACTTCACCTAACCTCACCTCACCTCACCGAACCTCACCACACCTCACCTCACCACACCTCACCTCACCTGGCCTAATCTCACTTCACTTAACCTCACCTCACCTCACTTCACCTAACCTCACATAACCTAACATCATCTCACCTCACCTCATCTCACCTCACCTCAACTAACCCCACCTCACCTTACCTAACCTCAGCTTACCTAACCTAACCTCACCTCACATCACCACACCACACCTAACCTAACCTCACCGCACCTCATCTAACCTCACTTCATCTCACCTCACCACACCACACCTCACATCCCATCACCTCACCTCACCTCACCTCACCTCACCACACCACACCTCATTATTGGAGCCATTCTATGAAGCGTCGCAACGATGCGAAACGCTCAGCCAAACGTTCGAGAATGAGAAGGAAGGCTGCGACGGCCATAACGGTTATAAAGCAACGGTAAACACCATAAAGCATATCGTTGGTAACACAATAAACCAACTGCTCCCGATTGCGCTTTCGATGCGCAAAGCCGACGTGCAAGTAACGGCGCTCGATGTGCGCCATAACACCCGAGCTGATCAGCTGTTCGATCTTCCGGTTAATGGTGAACTTAAACAAGGTGGAGTTGGCAAAATATATGACCAGCTGATACAAGTAAATCGGTTCTCGGACATGGGTCAACCGATTGGACGTCCGATGCTGTCGATTCCAGTGTGCCAGATTATTGATCAGCGATATGGTGGCGAGTCGTGTGTCCTGGGGTGCCTGCAACAGTTGTTGGTAGCGTTGCACGAAGTTGGCATTGAGGAGCTGCGTCATGCGCGGCGGATAGAAGTCATGATAGCCGGAGCTAAGCAGCGTATAGTTCTGCGCCAGCAAGCCGTGCAATCCTTGCGGCAACTCCTCGTACTCCTGCGTCCGGAGCACATCGAACAGCTTTGCCTGATAGGCAGAGCGCAGCACCAGGAAGAGGAGCAGCCAGCTGGCGAACATGTAACGCAGTACCGGACGCTGTGGCAGACGACGCAGCGGTACCGGCTGCCCAATCGTGGCGGCCAACAGGCTCTCCGCCGGACAATGCAGCCCGTGGACGCGTACACGCAAGCAACGTGAACAGATGAGAGCCGAGAGCAGGGTCAGGAGCAGGCAGAGCCAGACCTTGTGGCGCAAGGGACGCATGAGTTGACCGAAGGGTCCGAAGTACCGCCGCGTACGCACCACAAAGATGAAGTAGTTCTGATGATAGACATCCGATTTGGAGAATTGCCAGCGACGCTCATCGGAGCCGCTGAAGCCACCAATCGCCAGATCTGCCTGACCCGCAGCGAGCTGCAAGCAAGAACATAACTTTCGCAACAGGTATGAAAGGTCAAAGGGCATGCTCACCTGAGCAAAACAGCCATTTACCGTATTCACCTCGAAGATATGGGTCTTCTCGGTGGGCATCATGAGGCGAATGCGAAAGCGCAGCGATGTGGCCAAGAGACGCAGTAGTTCCCCGTCAATGCCATGCAAATGTTTGGCATCGATCAGAGCGCCATCTGGCGGCAAGCGAGCGCCATCCGACGGCCGGTACATGAAGTGCGGCGGCAACTGATGTCCCGTTACATTCAGAGCACAATGACTCAAATTGGTAAACTTGATCGGAAACAGTTCCTCCTTGACCAAACGATCACTAGTCACAAACCGATTACTCTGGTAGGTACGGATCCCCGGATTGCACTGCTCCCCGAACAGTCGGTAGGCATAGAGCGCCATCTGGCCATTGTGGCGCTGAGCCAGCACCACGACGTTGATGATACGCTTCCTTAGCGCCACGGAGCAAATGTGTTTGACCGAAAGTCTGAGTTGGGATTCCGATTCGCGGGATGTGAGCACCACCAGAAAGTAAAACTCCCGCTCGTTCAGTGTATCTATATAGCTTAGGTTGAGTTGACTTAAGCAGGAAAGTGTATAGGGAAAGAGATATGGAAAGATGGGTAAAAGTAATCAAGTTAGTAATGGGTTATTCAGTAGTCAGTATCAGTAAATCAAGAAAAGCAATACTTGTTTTCGAACTTAGAATGAAATTCTTGAAGTGAATCTTATATAGAAGGAAATAATCAGAGATATAGAAAGATGGATAAGAGTAATCAGGTTGGTAATGGGTTACTCAGTAGTCAGTATCAGTATTATCAGTAAATCAAGATATGCATTTTGGAGCTTACAATAAAATTCATGAAGTGAATCTGATATAGAAAGAAAGAATTAGAGGTATAGAAAGAAAGGTATGAGTAATCAGGTTGGTAATGGGTTACTCAGTAGTCAGTATCGGTATTATCAGTAAGTCAAGAAATGCAAACTTTTTTTGGAACTTAGAATGATATTGTTAAAGTGAATCTTATATAGAAAGAAAGAGTCAGAGATATAGAAAGATGGGCAAGAGTAATCAGGTTAGTAATGGGTTACTTAGTAGTCAGTATCGGTATTATCAGTAAATCAAGAAATGCATAAATATATTTGTGGAGCTTACAATGAAATTCTTGAAGTGAATCTTATATAGAAAGAAAGAATCAGAGATATAGAAAGATATGTAAGAGTAATTAGGTTAGTAATGGATTACTTAGTAATCAGGTTAGTAATGGATTACCTAGTAGTCAGTATCAGTAAATCAGGAAATGCAATACTTGTTTTCGAACTTAGAATGAAATTCTTGAACTGAATCTTATATAGAAAGAAGTAATCAGAGATATAGTAATATAGTTAAGAGTAATCAGGTTAGTAATGGGTTACTTAGTAGTCAGTAATGGTATTATCAGTAAATCAAGATGGATTACTTAGTCAAATCAAGAAATGCAAAACTATTTTTGGAGCTTACAATGAAATTCTTGAACTGAATCTTATATAGAAAGATGGGTAAGAGTAATCAAGTTAGTAATGGGTTATTCAGTAGTCAGTATCAGTAAATCAAGAAATGCAATACTTGTTTTCGAACTTATAATTAAATGCTTGAAGTGAATCTTATATAGAAGGAAATAATCAGAGATATAGAAAGATGAGTAAGAGTAATCAGGTTAGTAATGGGTTACTTAGTAGTCAGTATCAGTATTATCAGTAAATCAAGATATGCATTTTGGAGCTTACAATAAAATTCATGAAGTGAATCTGATATAGAAAGAAAGAATTAGAGGTATAGAAAGAAAGGTATGAGTAATCAGGTTGGTAATGGGTTATTCAGTAGTCAGTATCAGTAAATCAAGAAATGCAATACTTGTTTTCGAACTTAGAATGAAATTCTTGAACTGAATCTTATATAGAAAGAAGTAATCAGAGATAACAAAAGAAAGGTAAGAGTAATCAGGTTAGTAATGGGTTATTCAGTAGTCAGTATCAGTAAATCAAGAAATGCATAAATATATTTGTGGAGCTTACAATGAAATTTTTGTAGTGAATCTTATATAGAAAGATGGGTAAGAGTAATCAGGTTAGTAATGGGTTATTCAGTAGTCAGTATCAGTAAATCAAGAAATGCAATACTTGTTTTCGAACTTATAATTAAATGCTTGAAGTGAATCTTATATAGAAAGAAGTAATCAGAGATATAGAAAGATGAGTAAGAGTAATCAGGTTAGTAATGGGTTACTTAGTAGTCAGCATCAGTAATCAGTATCATCAAATCAAGAAATGCAAAACTATTTTTTGGAGCTTACAATGAAATTGTTGAAGTGAATCTTACATAGAAAGATGGGTAAGAGTAATCAGGTGAGTAATGGATTACTTAGTAATCAGTATCAGTATTATCAGTAAATCAAGATGGATTACTTAGTCAAATCAAGAAATGCAAAACTATATTTGGAGCTTACAATGAAATTGTTGAAGTGAATCTTACATAGAAAGATGGGCAAGAGTAATCAGGTTGGTAATGGGTTACTCAGTAGTCAGTATCAGTATTATCAGTAAATCAAGATATGCATTTTGGAGCTTACAATGAAATTCTTGAAGTGAATCTGATATAGAAAGAAAGAATCAGAGATATAGAAAGATATGTAAGAGTAATTAGGTTAGTAATGGATTACTTAGTAATCAGGTTAGTAATGGATTACTTAGTAGTCAGCTCAGTATTATCAGTAAATCAAGAAATGTAAATTTTTTTTTTGGAGCTTATAATAAAATTCTTGAACTGAATCTTATATAGAAAGAAGTAATCAGAGAAAACAAAAGAAAGGTAAGAGTAATCAGGTTAGTAATGGATTACCTAGTAGTCAGTATCAGCAAATCAAGAAATGCAATACTTGTTTTCGAATTTATAATTAAATGCTTGAAGTGAATCTTATATAGAAAGAAGTAATCAGAGATATAGTGAGATAGTTAAGAGTAATCAGGTTGGTAATGGGTTTCTTAGTAGTCAGTAATGGTATTATCAGTAAATCAAGATATGCATTTTGGAGCTTACAATAAAATTCATGAAGTGAATCTGATATAGAAAGAAAGAATTAGAGGTATAGAAAGAAAGGTATGAGTAATCAGGTTGGTAATGGGTTATTCAGTAGTCAGTATCAGTAAATCAAGAAATGCAATACTTGTTTTCGAACTTAGAATGAAATTCTTGAACTGAATCTTATATAGAAAGAAGTAATCAGAGATAACAAAAGAAAGGTAAGAGTAATCAGGTTAGTAATGGGTTATTCAGTAGTCAGTATCAGTAAATCAAGAAATGCATAAATATATTTGTGGAGCTTACAATGAAATTTTTGTAGTGAATCTTATATAGAAAGATGGGTAAGAGTAATCAGGTTAGTAATGGGTTATTCAGTAGTCAGTATCAGTAAATCAAGAAATGCAATACTTGTTTTCGAACTTATAATTAAATGCTTGAAGTGAATCTTATATAGAAAGAAGTAATCAGAGATATAGAAAGATGAGTAAGAGTAATCAGGTTAGTAATGGGTTACTTAGTAGTCAGCATCAGTAATCAGTATCATCAAATCAAGAAATGCAAAACTATTTTTTGGAGCTTACAATGAAATTGTTGAAGTGAATCTTACATAGAAAGATGGGTAAGAGTAATCAGGTGAGTAATGGATTACTTAGTAATCAGTATCAGTATTATCAGTAAATCAAGATGGATTACTTAGTCAAATCAAGAAATGCAAAACTATATTTGGAGCTTACAATGAAATTGTTGAAGTGAATCTTACATAGAAAGATGGGCAAGAGTAATCAGGTTGGTAATGGGTTACTCAGTAGTCAGTATCAGTATTATCAGTAAATCAAGATATGCATTTTGGAGCTTACAATGAAATTCTTGAAGTGAATCTGATATAGAAAGAAAGAATCAGAGATATAGAAAGATATGTAAGAGTAATTAGGTTAGTAATGGATTACTTAGTAATCAGGTTAGTAATGGATTACTTAGTAGTCAGCTCAGTATTATCAGTAAATCAAGAAATGTAAATTTTTTTTTTGGAGCTTATAATAAAATTCTTGAACTGAATCTTATATAGAAAGAAGTAATCAGAGAAAACAAAAGAAAGGTAAGAGTAATCAGGTTAGTAATGGATTACCTAGTAGTCAGTATCAGCAAATTAAGAAATGAAAACATTTTTTGAACTTCGAATCAAATTCTTGAAGTGATTTAAGTATCATACTAACTTTAAGGCATTTAGTATTGAAGTACTTTTAAGAAAGAAAGAATCAGTGATATAAAAAGAAAGGTAAGAGTAATCAGGTTAGTAATAGGTTACTTAGTAGTTAGTGAAATGAAATTCTTGAAGTGATTTAAATATCATACTAACTTTAAGGCATTTAGTATTGAAGTACTTTTAAGAATCTTGATGGGCTTTCGTACTTTTTTCGTGCGTGCGTCAAAAGGGGGTTTCACTGTACCTTGTGCTGTTTGTAACTCACCCAAAAGCACTCGCTGTATTCACCACGAACAGCGTATACTCCCAGGGTTGCTCATCGGCGGACCCTCTGTGGAGAATTACGGCCAGGTGAGGTGAAACCGATTGCAACAGCTGTTCAAAGAGCTGAAGCTGTTGTTGTTGTTGCTGTTGTTGTTGTTGTTGTTGTTGTTGCTGCAGTGCATCCTCCGAGTGCAAGCACAGACGACGCACAACCAATGTATTGATCCTTGTGGCAATATAGTGACGCACAACATGAACCGTACACTGAGCGAATCTTTCCATATTGTGATCAACGGCGGGCAAACGAATCTGGATGGCTTTTCCATTGAGATCCTGCAGGAGCAGGAGCAGGAGCGGAAGCAGCAACAGCTGGAGCAGGCGCCGCATGTGAACGTTGTTGCCGCACGAGTGACAGTGGCACAGTGGCTAGTGTGGCATGCCGCAGGATAAGGCAACGATGAAGGCGCTAATGTAATTGATTGTCCTGATGGAATCGAATTGTGAGGATAATTTGGACTAATTGAACGCAATTGGCAAATAATGCCAATAAGGATAAGATTAGGTGCGTTACGGTACAATACGGAACGGTACGCTACGCTACAATACGGAACGGTACGCTACGCTACAATACGGAACGGTTCGCTACGCTACAATACGGAACGGTTCGCTACGCTATGGTACGATTCGGTTCAAGCGAATTAAAGTCTTTATTTACACAATTCTCCAACCCAACCCTTCCCACTTCATCAAGGAAAGTGGTTAAGGTTATGTTTAATTGTTTAAGTGAGTTCGAATTGAAGTTAAATACATTCTATGCGCACTTCTCATACCCTGAACCCATTGAAAATGGTTCAAAAGGGTATGTTGGGTTTGTGGAAAGGTAAGTAACAGGCAGAAGGAAGCATCGGCGACCCCATAAAATATATATATTCGCGATCAGCATCAACAGCCGAGTCGATGTAGTTTCGATAACTTTTATCGTTATCGATATACACATGTTATCGATAACACCACATTGTTAAATTTGGTAAATTATATATATTCGCGATCCGCATCAACAGCCGAGTCAATATATTTTCGATAACTTTTATCGTTATCGATATACACATGTTATCGATAAGATAACAAAATCTTGAATTTCGATAATTATATATATTCTTGATCAGCATCAATAGCCGAGTCGATATATTTTCGATAACTTTTCCAGTTTTCGATATACACATGTTATCGATAACAAAATCTTTAATATGGAAAACTTTGAGATTTGGAACATAAGCTCGTCTAATCCCTAGTTTGTTTCAAATTTTCGATAACTTTTCCGTTTCCGATATACACTTATTATCGATAACAACAAAATCTTGAATTTGGAAAACTTTCAGATAGCGTTTGTAACATTAGACAAAATAATGACAATCTGCGAATTTTTTATCGAAATCAATTAAGAAACACCGGAGATATGGACAATTGAAGGGTTCAGGGTATCTGCTAGTCGGCATTTCTCGACTACACTCTTCTTACTTGTTCCTTAACAATAACCGAAAACATTCAACTTGTATAACAAAAAAAAACAATAAGTTTAGGTTTTTGTTTTGTTCAAATTGAGGTTAGGTTTTGACTTTGGATACAAATGAAATTGAAATAAAGTCAAAGCTCCCTCCCCCTACACCCCCACACCCCCACACCCCCACACCCCCACACCCCCACTCCCTCTCCCGCTCAAGTTTGGAACAGTCGAGGCTGGAGCGGTTCGAGGGTTCGCTCACTCTTGGTAATTTAAGAACCAGAACAGGGACAAAACTTGCAATACCAAAAGATACCTAAGAGAGAGAGAGAGAGAGAGAGAGAGAGAGAGAGAGGGAGAGGAAGTGGGAGGTGGCAGGATGAATGGTGCTTAGGTTCACTTGATGTTATTTTACAAGGACACGCGCCCCGACGACGACTGACGCAGGATTGGAATTACAATCAAAGAAACAAAAAAAGAAGAAACAAAAAAAAACCTTTTTAATACTAAACGAATTCTGCAAGTAACTAAAATCTATAAACTAAGAGCTTCAAATGAAACAGTGTTGTAAAGCAACCAAATAAAAAACAAAAACTCAACTTAAAAATGATTTTTGATTTTGTTTTCGTGCAAATATTTGCCTAAGTGTAACACAAAGTACAGTTACACAAAATCTATAAACTAAGAGCTCCAAATGAAACAGTGTTGTAAAGCAACCAAATAAAAAACAAAAACTCAACTTAAAAATGATTTTTCATGTTGTTTTCGTGCAAATATTTCCCTAAGTGTAACACAAAGTACAGTTAAGTAAAGCCAAGACACACACAAATAGAGATGTGTATGTGTCTGTGTGTGTGTGTGTGTGTGGGTGTGTGTGGGTGTGTGTTTGTGTGTGTGTGTGTTTACAAACGAGAAAAATGAAGCGAAACAATTCCAAGTAAGCAAACAAAACTGATGGAAGATAATCTACTTGAAGCATACTTTAAGGCGTATCTAATGGTCCTTTTAATGTTTAAACACGCTTTCGTCTGTGTTGTACCCAAAAACGCCCTCCTCCTTCTGCTCCTTCTGCTCCTTGCCAGCAAACACAAAAAACCAATGTCCTATGTTTATTTTATCCACATCATCAGCCCCGAAAAGAAACCAAACCTTCAGTCTCCTCTCCTCTCCTCTCCTCTCCTCTCTTCGCTTCTTTTAGTTGGCCTGGCCAATGTCACGTTCTTTTTCTTATTATCCTCGCTCTCTCTTTCCTTCCCCAAGTATGCTCTCTGTCTCTTTCTTTGTGTAATTCCACATTTTTGCTTTTATGCATTTTTAATTTGAGCAGCGATGAATCCTCCAACGCGGGCAGGATGACCGTCCTGAGGGATGGGGGGAGTATCCTTGATGCGTGGCTGACTTATGTGTTTTACATAAGAGAGAAAGAGGGAGATAGAGAGAGAGAGAGATAGAGAGAGAGAGAGATAGAGAGAGAGAGAGAGAGAGAGAGAGAGAGAGAGAGAGAGAGAGGGAGGGAGAGAGAGAGAGAGAGAGAGAGAGAGAGAGAGAGAGAGAGAGAGAGAGAGAGAGAGAGAGAGAGAGAGAGAGAGAGAGAGAGAGAGAGAGAGAGAGAGAGAGAGAGAGAGAGAGAGAGAGAGAGAGAGAGAGAGAGAGGGATAGAGAGAGAGACAGAGAGAGAGAGAGAGGGATAGAGAGAGAGAAAGAGAGGAGAAGAGAGACAGAGAGAGAGAGACGTGAGCAATTAGCATGGCTAACATTGTGTTTATTAGTTTATCGATAAATGGTTATCGATAAATGCCAGTTATCGAAACAAAAGTTTAGTATCATACGTAATTGGTCTTTATCTTTATTTGGTCTAATCTTCCTTACTTAAGGTAATTTATTACATTAGTTAACATTTTCACTGTTTGTGCTGCTATCGATAGGTAGCTTTACTTATCGATAACTTTCGATTAACACCATGTATGCTATTTTGTGCTTTTACTTGTTTAAAACTAATTTTAACTTGCCAAAAACGAACATTTTTTTGGAGTAAGTTCGATAACTATGCTATGTCGATAGTCGATAGGCCGATAACTTTCTTGCACAGCTACCATCTGATACAATTTGAATGTATGCTTAACGAATACACACAATTTGTTTAAAGGTACAATCATTTTTGTAATTTCGATAACATCGATAACTTCGATAACTTACGATTGTGAGCTTGCTTTATCCACTTTTCATACTTCTTCAGTAGCCGCAAACATCTATGCTCCCTTATCCTCCTTAAGTTCTGCGTTTGTATGCTGTTTCATTCTATTCCGTTCTGTTCCTTGCCGCTCCGTTCCTCCGATAACTTCGATAACTTACCAACTTTTCATAATTTTTAAGTAACCGCAAACATCTATGCTTCCTTATCCTCCTTATGTTGTCTTTTTTGATGCTGTTCCATTCCATTCTGTTCCATTGTGTTCCTTGCCGCTCCGTTCCTCCGATAACTCACGATTGTGAGCTAGCTTTATCCACTTTTCGTACTTCTTCTTCTATGCTTCCTTATCCTCCTTATGTTGTCTTTTTTGATGCTGTTCCATTCCATTCTGTTCCATTGTGTTCCTTGCCGCTCCGTTCCTCCGATAACTCACGATTGTGAGCTAGCTTTATCCACTTTTCGTACTTCTTCTTCTATGCTTCCTTATCCTTCTTATGTTCTGCGTTTGTATGCTGTTCCATTCCATTCTGTTCCATTGTGTTCCTTGCCGCTCCGTTCCTCCGATAACTCACGATTGTGAGCTAGCTTTACCAACTTTTCGTACTTCTTCTTCTATGCTTCCTTATCCTCCTTATGTTCTGCGTTTGTATGCTGTTCCATTCCATTCTGTTCTGTTCCATTGTGTTCCGTTCCTCCGATAACTCACGATTGTGAGCTAGCTTTATCCACTTTTCGTACTTCTTCTTCTATGCTTCCTTATCCTCCTTATGTTCCATTCCATTGTGTTCCTTGCCGCTCCGTTCCGTTCCGTTCAGTGTCCTGTTTCTGCCATCGTTTTACGAAAAACGATTACGCACTAAGCCTATAACTTATGTTGATGTTTTCTTTTCGTCTTAACATTTGCAAATTTGTCATTTTGCCATACTCCACCCCAACGTTTTTGGGGAGGGGCTGAGACTGCGAGGGGGGGGGGGGGGGGGTGGGGGTGGTGGTTTTAGCTAACCAATATTTTGCTTGTCCGTGTCCTTATGCCGGCTCAACTTTTCGTTTTCGTTTCTTTTCTTTCATAAATTTCTTTTCTGCATTGCCTTTCAGCTTCTTCTTATGCTCGGCTAATAGTATTGTCCTTGTGAGCATGTGTATTAGTGTGTGTGTGTGTTTGTTTGTGTGTGTGTGTGTGTTTGTTTGTGTGTGTGTGTGTGTGTGTGTGTGTCTAAGTAGTCAACATTTTGTTGCTACTTTGCCATTTTTAAGTACTGTTTGCCTATTTCAGCCAAGCTCCCTCTCTCTTTCTCTCTCTCTCATACTCGCTCTCGCTCTCCCTCTCTCTCTCTCTCTCTCACACCCTCTCTCTTATTCTCTCTCTCTCTTTGTGTATCCTTGTATCATATTAAACTAATCCTAAATGGTTCCTTCACGGCACATTTGCTGGCACTTGTTGGCGCTACGCAGGACCTTTTTCAATCCAACCAACAGCTGTCTCCCTCTCACTCTCTCTCCCCCTCTCCCTCCCTCTTTGCACAGGTATAACATATATACTATATATATATATAAAGCAAACAAACTCGGTTTAAGTTTATCTTCAAATGCGACGCAAAGTTCATTTTGAGAGCCAGCTGTTGCCATTCCTAATTACCATTTGGCGGAAGGTGTGCCCAGAGAGAGTGAAAAGTAATCGGTGAAGTGTGATACAATTTGGCTAATATTCCGCTGTGTGTTTGATTGATTGAGTGCAGTCGAAATTGAAATTGAAATTGAATGAGCGCCGCTAATTGAACAACAAATTAAAATTTTTTAAAAAAATTTTTAATGTTAATAATATATTGAAAAATCGAAAACAAATCAAAAACATGAAAAAAGATTTAATAAAATAATGTATATTTTTAATATATTAAAAATCAAAAAAAAATCAAAAACATAAAAAGGTAAAGATGAAAAAAAAAATAAATAAAAAAATATTTTAAATATTTTGAAAGTCTAGAAAAAAATAAAAAACATAAAAAGATTTAAAAAAAAATAATAAAAAAATATTTTCAATATTAATAATACATTAAAAAATCTAAAAAAATCAAAAATGTTTAAAATATTAGAAATCTAAAAAAATCAAAAACAAAAAACTTGTAAAAAAAATCAAAAACATGAAAAAAGATTTAATAAAATAATGTATATTTTTAATATATTAAAAATCTAGAAAAAATCAAAAACATGAAAAAGTAAAGATAAAAAAAAAATTAAAAAAAAAAATATTTTAAATATTTTGAAAGTCTAGAAAAAAATAAACAACATAAAAAGATTTTAAAAAAATAATAATAATAGAAAAAATCAAAAACATAAAAAGGTAAAGATGAAAAAAAAAATAAATAAAAAAATATTTTAAATATTTTGAAAGTCTAGAAAAAAATAAACAACATAAAAAGATTTAAAAAAAAATAATAAAAAAATATTTTCAATATTAATAATACATTAAAAAATCTAAAAAAATCAAAAACATCAAAAATGTTTAAAATATTAGAAATCTAAAAAAATCAAAAACAAAAAACTTGTAAAAAAAATCAAAAACATGAAAAAAGATTTAATAAAATAATGTATATTTTTAATATATTAAAAATCAAAAAAAAATCAAAAACATGAAAAAGTAAAGATGAAAAAAAAAAATAAAAAAATATTTTAAATATTTTGAAAGTCTAGAAAAAAATAAAAAACATAAAAAGATTTAAAAATATATTAAAAAAAATATTTTCAATATTTATAATATATATAATTGAACAACAAATTAAAATCAATCAAAGCCAAATGCCCAAAAACTCGAATGATTCTCTCCTGTTGCAACGGGTTGGGGATGGGGATGGGGATGGGGGCAATTGATTTCGTATTGAACTTTGACAACTGCAATTCGAATTGCAACCAATATATGATGATTGCCACAACCAATGTGTTCAGCTCCATTATAAAGTTGTTCGTTAATAAATAGTTAACAATCGGCCATAAATTGGCAAGGCTCGAATGAGCTGGTTCGCCAGTGGCGTCGATTGCAGAGGGGGTAACAAAACCTATGTGAACAACATGTCTGTACAGTGTACACTGACTATAGTGAACAACCGATTAGCTAAGAAGCTTCTTTTTCCCACTTAACTTCTGAATACTTCAAAGAAATCTTATTTAAAGTCAAAACTGTCGAACTTCATGATGGGAACCCATTTGAATCTGTGAACTGTTTCGTTCAGTTCGTTAAGTCTTCGTGAACGAACTAGTTCAACGTTTTTTCGGTTCTGAGTCTTCGTAAATGAACAAGTTAAACTTTCTTTTGAGTTCCGACTCCTTGCGAACTAGTACTAGTTCTTCGTTTTAGAAGTTCTGACTCCTTGTGAACGAACTAGTTATTCATTCTTTGACTTGTAAGTCTTTGTGAACGAACTAGTTCATTGCTCTTTGAGTTCCGACACCTTATAAAACATCTAGTTCATCGTTCTTTGAGTTTTGACTCCTTGCGAACGAACTAGTTCATCGTTCTTTAAGTTGTGAGTCATTGCGAACGAACTAGTTCATCGTTCTTTGAGCACCGACTCATTGTGAACAAACTAGTTCATTTTTCCTTGAGTTCCGACTTCTTGTAAACGAACTAGTTCATCGTTCTTTGAGTTCCGACTCCTTCTAAATGAACTAGGTCATCGTTCTTTGAGTTCCGACTCATTTTAGACAAGCTAGTTCATCGTTCTTTGAGTTCCGACTCCTTGTGAACGAACTAGTTCAACGTTCTTTTAGTTCTTTCATATGGTTCCTTCGTTCACTTTGATCTTGTGGTTCGTTCAATGGATCAAAATGAATCCGCGATTGCTTCGCTGCATTAAATGTGTGTGTTTCAAAAGGGGGGATGTTAATGCGCATGTAAGCCGTCAGAGGGCGCCACTGTGCCTTTTCGCACCGCATCAACCACATCGAACAAATGCTATAGAAACTGGCACAAAATGATAATAATTACACGTATTATGTTTAATGCCGGCAATTGTGCGCCGTATCTATAAACCAAAAACGCAAACAGCGCGAGCGAGAGAGAATAATACACACACACACACACATCCAGACACACACAAACACACATACATATATACATACGTACATATTGTGCCCCACTGATTACCGCTGTTTTAATTTGAAAGCCATTGTTCTTAGGCGCATACAGAACAATTTCGTAGCGACAGCCATATTCAAAATGGCCACTCAATAATTTCAAGCGAAACGGTAAACGGGTCGACACGAATGTGCGAGGTGGTGTGGGGGGGAGGGAGGGAAGCGTGGGTGTGTGTGTGTGCCACAACAATAGCCGTTAGTTAGTTTTGCCAGCTTGATTTTTAATTCATTCGGCGACTTTTTTTCTCGTCCTTTTTGGACATTTGTACAAATCGGTTTTCGAATCTTTCCAACTTACTTTTGTTTTGTTGTTTTGATACCCTTTCGGAGCGAAATTTATCAACTAAAGGTTCCAAAAAAATTCAAGAAATATTTGTAATATATTAAAACTCTAGAAAAAATCAAAAACATAAAAAAGTAAAGATGAAAAAAAAAAATAAATTTTAATATTTTGAAAGTCTAGAAAAAAATAAAAAAAATAAAAAGATTTAAAAAAAATAATAAAAAAATATTTTTAATATTAATAATATATTGAAAAATCTAAGAAAAAAAAATTCAAATATAAAAAAAAATTATTTTAAAATATTAGAAATCTAAAAAAATCAAAAACAAAAAACTTGTAAAAAAAAAATCAAAAACATGAAAAAAAATTTAATAAAATAATGTATATTTTTAATATACTAAAAATCTAGAAAAAATCAAAAACATAAAAAAGTAAAGATGAAAAAAAAAATAAATAAATAAATAAAATATATTTTAAATATGAATTTGAAAATCTAGAAAAACATAAAAAGATTTAAAAAAAATATTTTCAATATTTATAATATATTAAAAAATCTAAAAAAAATCAACAACATGAAAAAAAATTCAAAAATAATAAAAAAAATTTAAAATATTAGAAATCTAAAAAAATCAAAAACAAAAAACTTGTAAAATAAATCAAAAACATAAAAAAGATTTTAAAAAAATTTTTAATATATTAAAAATCTAGAAAAATCCAAAACATAAACAGATGAAAATAAAAATAAAAAAAATTATTTTTAATATATTAAAAACCTAGAAAAAATCCAAAACATAAAAAGATTAAAAAAAAATATTTTTGATATATTAAAAATCTAAAAAAAAAAGAAAAACAACAGATAAAAAAAAACATTAAAAATAAATATTTGCCTTACAGTAAACTTTGCATATATATATATTTCGAATTAATACTATATATTATATGAAAAAACCTAAATAAATACACAGAAATTAAACAATATTCATTATGCAAAATGAAAAAAAAATTAAATGAAAATTTATGAAAAAACTTTTACTTAAGCACATAAAAATGAAAAACTTTTCAGTTCTGTTTTAAAATCCAAAAGTAGTAAAAACTTTCTACTTAAACTTTCGCATAAGAGAAGGGCATCTGGATGTTGCTGAACTAGTTAATCGTTCTTTGAGCTTCGTTCACTTTGATCATTTTGAGTTGTGAGTCTTTGGAAACGAACTAGTTCATCGTTTTTTGAGTTCTGACTCCTTGTGAACAAACTAGTTCATATTTTTTTGAGTTATGAGTCTTTGGGAACGAACTAGTTAATCGTTCTTTGAGTCGTTTGCTTCGTTCACTTTGATCATTTTGAGTTGTGAGTCTTTGTGAACGAACTAGTTCATCGTTCTTTGAGTTGTGAGTCTTACTGAATAAACTAGTTCAACGTTCTTTGAGTTGTGAGTCTTAGTGAACGAACTAGTTCATCGTTCATTGAGTTGTGAGTCTTTGGGAACGAACTAGTTCATCGTTTTTTGAGTTCTTTGAACTAGTTCATCGTTCTTTGAGTTGTGAGTCTTAGTGAACGAACTAGTTCATCGTTCCTTGAGTTCCGACACCTTGTGAACGAACTAGTTCATCGTTTTTTGAGTTGTGAGTCTTTGGAAACGAACTAGTTCATCGTTCTTTGAGTCTTTTGCTTCGTTCACTTTGATCATTTTGACTTGTGAGTCTTTGTGAACGAACTAGTTCATCATTCTTTGAGTTGTGAGTCTTACTGAATAAACTAGTTCATCGTTCTTTGAGTTGTGAGTCTTTGGGAACGAACTAGTTCATCTTTCTCTGAGTTGTGAGTCTACTGAACGAACTAGTTCAACGTTCTTTGAGTTGTGAGTCTGTGTGAATGAACTAGTTCATCGTTCTTTGAGTTGTGAGTCTTTGTGAACGAACTAGTTCATCGTTCTTTGAGTTGTGAGTCTTACTGAATAAACTAGTTCATCGTTCTTTGAGTTGTGAGTCTTTGGGAACGAACTAGTTCATCTTTCTCTGAGTTGTGAGTCTACTGAACGAACTAGTTCAACGTTCTTTGAGTTGTGAGTCTGTGTGAATGAACTAGTTCATCGTTCTTTGAGTTGTGAGTCTTTGTGAACGAACTAGTTCATCGTTCTTTGAGTTGTGAGTCTTACTGAATAAACTAGTTCATCGTTCTTTGAGTTGTGAGTCTTAGTGAACGAACTAGTTCATCGTTCATTGAGTTGTGAGTCTTTGGGAACGAACTAGTTCATCGTTTTTTGAGTTCTGACTCCTTGTGAACAAACTAGTTCATATTCTTTTGAGTTATAAGTCTTTGGGAACGAACTAGTTCATCGTTCTTTGAGTTGTGAGTCTTACTGAATAAACTAGTTCAAACTTCTTTGAGTTGTGAGTCTTAGTGAACGAACTACTTCATCGTTCTTTGAGTTGTTTCCTTCGTTCACTTTGATAAAAATGAACCAGTGAACTAGATGAACAACAATCAGCATTGTTCAGTTGGTTCATTTTTTGTGAACGAACAAGTTCATCGTTTTTTGAGTTGTGAGTTATTGTGAACGAACTAGTTCATCGTTCTTTGAGTTCTTTGAACTAGTTAATCGTTCTTTGAGTTGTGAGTCTTACTGAATAAACTAGTTCAAAGTTCTTTGAGTTGTGAGTCTTAGTGAACGAACTACTTCATCGTTCTTTGAGTTGTTTCCTTCGTTCACTTTGATAAAAATGAACCAGTGAACTAGATGAACAACAATCAGCATTGTTCAGTTGGTTCATTTTTTGTGAACGAACAAGTTCATCGTTTTTTGAGTTGTGAGTTATTGTGAACGAACTAGTTAATCGTTCTTTGAGTCGTTTCCTTCGTTCACTTTGATCATTTTGAGTTGTGAGTCTTTGGGAACGAACTAGTTCATCGTTCTTTGAGTTGTGAGTCTTTGTGAACGAACTAGTTCAACTGTCTTTGAGTGCTTTGAGCTGTTTCCTTCGTTCACTTTGACCAAAATGAACCAGTGAACTAGCTGAACAACAATCCGCATTCAAACAATTCAAAATTCCCATCCCATATCACATATAACAATATACATATTTGGAGACCGCATCGACAGGACCAAAACCATCAGATACCGAACGTGAGCGAGAGAGAGAGAGAGCGAGCGGGGGTACGGGGGGGTAGTTAATAAGGGGTTGGGTGTTTGGTCAGCAGCTTGGCTTGTGGCCAATTGAGCAGCTTACACGAATAACAGCCGCGGTTGGCGGAGGCTTCATAAATAACTAATAACCAAATAATTGAGTTGACGCTCCATGAATAAAGATTGCGAATCGGTCGAAGGGTGGTTAAGGGGGCAGGGGGAAGGGGTTACAAATGACAAAAACTAATGAAATCCATTTACTTAATTGCATTCGCGCGTTCTCTTTTCGCCTTTCTTTTTGCAATTTTATCGATTACAAAATGAAAACGTAAGTTTAATGTGTTAAAATCATTTAAAAAGTGATTGGGGTATCTTAACTAGGTAATACCCTAGGAATACCAGAGTTGTTAATGATTATAATAAGATATTTTCGTTATTTCTTCAACGATTTCGTTAACATTTTGCTAATATGTTAAAGTTGCTTAAGCAAACTCCTACTTTTTGTTATCGATAACATGTGTTTATCGAAACTAATATCGTCTCTCAAACCATTAATAATGTTTGCAACTACTTCTGAGCCATGCTTGCTTAAAAAACGAAACAATATTTTAAGTATTCGTAGCTTAATGTTAGTTTTTAACAGCATTCTGTTGTTTAATATAACATTCGTAGCATAGAAATGTTAATAATATGTTAAGTTAACATTTGCACGTTCTGTTAATTAGTTTTGCTGGCTTACAGCTGTTAAGCTGCAAGCTTTCAATTCGAATCATTTTGCTTAAGCAGTTTTCATTCTTGAAACAACAGATGGCGCCATCATTTTGCTTAAGCAGTTTACATTCTTTAAACAACAGATGGCGCCAGCGCATAATACTTTTTAAGGTTCTTGTCTCGACTTAAGGAATCGGAAATTAACTGCATGTTTCTTTTTGCTCCTTCAGGCAAAAACTACTCAATGGATTTTAATGAAATTTTGGAATAATATAGTTTAGATATCGGCTTAGAACATGGGCTATAATATATATATATATGGGCAAGGATATTGCTCGATTGTTGTTGTTGGGATGCGTACAAACAAGCTACCCTATGGAAATCAGTATATATTATATATGTATTTGTGGCAGCTTGTGGTTAAACACAAACATATTGCTGTAAACAACACCGTTTACACAACCACCCCCCCCAACAGCTTCCCCCTTCAGAGCTTTATCCATTGCAATGTTTTTAATTACACTTATTACATATGGTAATCAAAACATAACACAACTTAAAGCGGCTTAAAACAAACAGCGTAGAGTGTGTGTGTGTGTGGCACGTGTTGCAGCAGCTGTGAAGAGGGGTGGTTGGGGGGGGGGTAAGCTTCCGTTGGTTTTATTTAAATGTATTTCGTATTTAAATAATTGCATTAAATGCCAGCTGATCGCTGCATGAAACTCATTTGTTTTTATTATTAATGCATTGTGTTTTATTTTAATTGCAACACGTGCCACACACACACACACACACACACACACACACACACACACACAAACACAATTGCATGCACGTGCCACACACACACACACAAACTTCGAATCGATTTCGAGTTCGAGTTCAATGGCCAAAATGGCTCCAAAATTGCCAAATGGAACAAGGCAGAAGGCTAGAGTCGAGCAATCCCGACTAGCCGATACCCTGCAGCCTATAATTAGCCTTAGAGCCTAGAATCCAGCATTGACTTAGCTTCAATGTTCCATATCTCTGGTGTTTCTCAATCGATTTCGATAAAAATTTCACAGATTATCATTATTTCGATTCATTTTTCGAACTCCATCTCAAAGTTTTCGAAATTCAAGATTTTGTTGTTATCGATAACATGTGTATATCGATAACGGGAAAAGTTATCGAAAAAAACTAGGGATTAGGCGATGTTCCCAATCTCAAAGTATTGCAAATACCAGATTTTGTTGTTATCGATAACTTGTGTATATCGAAAACGGGAAAGTTATCGAAAAGTTGTCAACTCGGCTGTTGATGCTGATCAAGAATATATATAATTTTCCAAATTCAAGATTTTGTTGTTATCGATAACATGTGTATATCGAAAACGGGAAAAGTTATCGAAACCATATCGACTCGGCTGTTGATGCTGATCAAGAATATATATAATTTTTCAAATTCATGATTTTGTTGTTATCGATAACATGTGTATATCGAAAACGGGAAAAGTTATCGAAAATTTGAAACAAACTAGGGATTAGGCGAGCTTATATTCTCAATCTCAAAGTTTTCCAAATTCAAGATTTTGCTGTTATCGATAACATGTGTATATCGATAACGGAAAAGTTATCGAAAAGTTGTCAACTCGGCTGTTGATGCTGATCAAGAATATATATAATTTTCCAAATTCAAGATTTTGTTGTTATCGATAACATGTGAATATCGAAAACGGAAAAAGTTATCGAAAACATATCGTCTCGGTTGTTGATACTGATCACGAATATATATACTTTATGGGGTCGCAGATGCTTCGCTCTGTCTGTTACATACCTTTCCACAACACCAACATACCCTTTTTCGCCGTTTTTAATGGGTTGAGGGTATAAAAAGGCTTCGCAATTATTTCAGCCAAATGGAATTAACCCAATTTTCATGGTTTCATAATTAATCCAATTTGCTCAGCGTATAAATTTTCACACACACACAGAAAGAGAGAGGAGAACGAGAGAGGAAGAGGGAGAGGAAGAACGAGAATTGAAGAGGGAGAGGAAGGGGAAGGGGGTAAGAGGGGCATTGCAGTTGCTTGCCACAAACAGTTGACCGATCATAATTGGAAATTTATTATACACAATGGAGTTGTTGTTCTTGTCCTTGTTGTCCTGATAGCCCTTGGCCTTAACAACAAGCCAAACAACTGACTCCGACCCTTGCTGCCCACCCCCTGCCCCTGCCCCTGCCACCAAACTTGCAACCGAATGCGGCACGCTGTCGTATACGTAATTTGCGTAAACCTCATCAGCAATATTCAATAAAAAGCAACGAAATGTATTTGGGATTTATAAAAGGTCCCTTAAGGCAAGCTTTAATTTCCCTTCTTATTGGTTCTTGGCTTGGCTAATTTCCCATTTCAATAGCTTGCGAAAGCTTTGTCGATGTTTATTAACATTGTGTCCCAACATCATTTGCGATGTTATGCTTAACAGCGCGCGGAACTGTTAACGAACTGTTTTGCTTAACATAGCGCAAATGTGTTAACAAAAGAAAAATGCAGCGCACTGTTAAGCTTAACAGAGTTCGCAACTGTTAACGAACTGTTTGCTTAACATGGCCAAAGCTTTCGAAAGTGTACTAAAATCCTGTTTCAATATTGAAAGGGATATTAAAAAAATAAATAAAATAAATAAAATAAATAAAATAAATAAAATAAATAAAATAAATAAAATAAATAAAATAAATAAAATAAATAAAATAAATAAAATAAATAAAATAAATAAAATAAATAAAATAAATAAAATAAATAAAATAAATAAAATAAATAAAATAAATAAAATAAATAAAATAAATAAAATAAATAAAATAAATAAAATAAATAAAATAAATAAAATAAATAAAATAAATAAAATAAATAAAATAAATAAAATAAATAAAATAAATAAAATAAATAAAATAAATAAAATAAATAAAATAAATAAAATAAATAAAATAAATAAAATAAATAAAATAAATAAAATAAATAAAATAAATAAAATAAATAAAATAAATAAAATAAATAAAATAAATAAAATAAATAAAATAAATAAAATAAATAAAATAAATAAAATAAATAAAATAAATAAATAAATATGAATAATTGAAAAATTGTTTCAAAATTGAAAGGGATATTAAAAAAAAAATAAAATACTTTTATTTATGTATAAAAAATTAAAAATAATAAACTTAAGCTATTTTGAAGCACTGAAACCATTCGAAATGGTTCCAAGTGTATAACAAAGTTCTTGACTCTAAGAAAAGGTATTTCAAGCCTCCCAAACTGTTATACAACTTTGGATTGTGATTGCCATTGAGTGTGGAAAGCATGAGAGCTAGCAATATAACAGTTTTGTTGACTTTAACTGTTATAAAGTTAAACTGTTATATAACTGTTCTGAAGTAGCTAAGTTTCAAACCATGCCATAAATATAAGAACGTTAACATTAACTGTTGCTCTCTCTCTCTCTCTTGCGCGCTCTCGCTCTCCGTGCTCTAAAGTGCGCACGCGCTGTGAGAACTGTGATGTTAATAACATTTTAGCACAGTTTCATGCAAACGACCTGTTAACCACTAACATTGCTGTTAAGTTAAATGGAAATTGCAACTTTTTGAGCTAGTTTAAATACTTTGCGATCAATTTTGAACAAGTTAGCAAAGGGGTAGGTAGAAAGGGGTGGTGGGGGGGGGGGGGCGGGGGCGGTAATTGAGGGTAGGGTAACTAGCAGTTATGTTGACATACTTTCATTAATGCAACATCTTGTTGCAAGCACAACAAGTAATGACCAATCCAGTCTCGCATTCCTCCCCTCGGCTTTTAATTTCGCACTTGGGTCATTTTGTTGTTTGGTGTGGATTATAAGACCACTTCATATTCATGCAACTAACACACACACACACACACAAACCCCTCACCACCCCCTCGGCAACCTCAACAACTGAAACTAGAATGAGGACAATAACAAGGAACAGGCACACAAAAACCAGCCGCCTTTGTATTTAGCCACAAAAAGGAGCAACAAAAAAGAAAAACAAAAAAAAAGACGAGATGGAATACGGGTGACAAGGGATAGGCAGGGGGTGAGGAAAGGGGGGGGGGGAGGGGGAGAGCCAAGTGCAAGTTGACCAAAATGAAAGGCAAAAGGCAAAAGGTTTTGTTTTGTTTTGTTTCTTCTTCTTTTTTTGTGTCACAACAAAAACACCTCCCCCCTCTCCTCCCCTCTCGCAGCGAATCCTTTCGAGCATTGTACAAGTTGCGAGTGTGAGAAGAGGAAGAGCAGAAAGCAAATGTCTGAAGCTAAAGTAAGAACTTAATTTTTGTGGGCATCGCTTTTGGAGCCTTTGGCAATCGATCGAATCCTGTCCGACCTCTCTCTCTCTCTCGCTCTCTCTCTCTCTCTCTCTCTCTCTTGCTGTAATAAATCATTCGACACAAATCTCGTTTAATCATATTTAAATCAAACTTACATTCACTCAAGCAATGATTCGGTTTAGATCTAAACTGATACCATATATGGGTCTAAGCCACTTTGAGGAAGGGAAAAGGGGGGTTTTTTTATTGTTTAAATGTGGTTTACTATAGCGAGTGTCTACTGTATTGGGACTTGGAACGAAGTTTGATACATACTTATATCCTAAGTATCGTCAAAGTCAAGGATACTTCTTTAAATCGATGTTTCTCATTAGTTTCGACGATCTGGCAACGCCATGGCCTATCATTTATTGCGGTTAGGAGTTTTGATTAAGTTTGCTTCTCGCTTAATTACAAGTACATTATTATTTATTATACTTATCGCTAAGTACATTATTATATCTGACGATCTGGCAACGCCATGACCCATCATTTAGTACCGGAAGCAGATTTGATTCATTTTCCTTCTCGCTTTATTACTTGTGCTATACTTATCGCTAAGTATATTATTAGATCTGACGATCTGGCAACGCCAAGGACTCTAATTTAGCACATATGCCAGGACTGAAAGGAGAATTTCATTAATCTAGCATTCCTTCAACCTTATGTACTTTCACATTACTCAACTCTATGATTCTCAGTAGGTCTGACGATCTGGCAACGTCGTGGACTATCGAATTGCACTAATACTGGCAGAAGATTGTGAATTTATGATTTAATTGTACTTATTTTTACTATACTTAACTGTAGGATTTTTTTTAGACCTGACGATCTGGCAACGCCATGGCCTATCATTTAGCAGTGGTGGAAGTTTAGAGTCATTTAGCTCCTTCTTATACCAATTTTAACCATCGTTAGCCTCCGGATGGATACCTAACTCTGAGATTCTCATTAGAGCTGACGATCTGGCAACGCCATGGCCTATTATTTAGCGCTGGTGGAAGTTTAGAGTAACTTATGTCTAATTTCACCATACCTAACCTCATTATACAGACCGAATGGATTCTTAACTGTAAGATTCTCATTACACCTGACGATCTGGCAACGCCATGACCTATCATTTAGTTGTGGTGGAAGCTTAGAGTAACTTATGCCTATTATCACCATACCTAACCTCATTATATATACCGACTGGATACTTTACTCTAACACCTGACGATCTGGCAACGCCATGGCCTATCATTTAGTTGTGGTGGAAGCTTAGAGTAACTTAGCTTCCTCGTATGCCTAATTTCAACATACCTAACCTCATTAAACAGACCGAATGGATTCTTAACTGTAAGATTCTCATTACACCTGACGATCTGGCAACGCCATGACCTATCATTTAGTTGTGGTGGAAGTTTAGAGTAACTTATGCCTAATTTCACCATACCAAACCTCATTATACAGACCGACTGGATACTTTACTCTAACACCTGACGATCTGGCAACGCCATGACCTATCATTTAGTACTAGTGGAAGTTTAGAGTAACTTATGCCTATTATCACCATACCTAACCTCATTATACATACCGAATGGATTCTTAACTATAAGATTCTCATTAGACCTGACGATCTGGCAACGCCATGACCCATCATTTAGTACCGGAAGCAGATTTGATTCATTTTCCTTCTCGCTTTATTACTTGTGCTATACTTATCGCTAAGTACATTATTATATCTGACGATCTGGCAACGCCATGACCCATCATTTAGTACCGGAAGCAGATTTGATTCATTTTCCTTCTCGCTTTATTACTTGTGCTATACTTATCGCTAAGTGTATTATTAGATCTGACGATCTGGCAACGCCACGGACTCTAATTTAGCACATATGCCAGGACTGAAAGGAGAATTTCATTAATCTAGCATTCCTTCAACCTTATGTACTTTCACATTACTCAACTCTATGATTCTCAGTAGGTCTGACGATCTGGCAACGTCGTGGACTATCGAATTGCACTAATACTGGCAGAAGATTGTGAATTTATGATTTAATTGTACTTATTTTTACTATACTTAACTGTAGGATTTTTTTAGACCTGACGATCTGGCAACGCCATGGCCTATCATTTAGCAGTGGTGGAAGTTTAGAGTCATTTAGCTCCTTCTTATACCAATTTTAACCATCGTTAGCCTCCGGATGGATACCTAACTCTGAGATTCTCATTAGAGCTGACGATCTGGCAACGCCATGGCCTATTATTTAGCGCTGGTGGAAGTTTAGAGTAACTTATGTCTAATTTCACCATACCTAACCTCATTATACATACCGAATGGATTCTTAACTATAAGTTTCTCATTACACCTGACGATCTGGCAACGCCATGCCCTATCATTTAGTAATAGTGGAAGTTTAGAGTAACTTATGCCTATTATCACCATACCTAACCTCATTATACAGACCGACTGGATACTTTACTCTAACACCTGACGATCTGGCAACGCCATGACCTATCATTTAGTACTAGTGGAAGTTTAGAGTAACTTATGCCTATTATCACCATACCTAACCTCATTATACATACCGAATGGATTCTTAACTATAAGATTCTCATTAGACCTGACGATCTGGCAACGCTGTGACCTATCATTTAGTACTGGAGGGAGCTTAGAGTAACTTAGCACCCTCTTATGCCTATTATCACCATACCTTACCTCATTATACAGACCGATACTTTACTATAAGTTTCTCATTACACCTGACGATCTGGCAACGCTGTGACCTATCATTTAGTACTGGAGGGAGTTTAGAGTAACTTATGCCTATTATCACCATACCTAACCTCATTATACATACCGAATGGATTCTTAACTATAAGTTTCTCATCACACCTGACGATCTGGCAACGCCATGACCTATCATTTAGTAATAGTGGAAGTTTAGAGTAACTTATGCCTATTATCACCATACCTTACCTCATTATACAGACCGATACTTTACTATAAGTTTCTCATTACACCTGACGATCTGGCAACGCCATGGACCATCATATAGTGTATATGCTTGGACTGAAAGGAGATTATTATTTTATTTAGTTTCACCAAACTTAACTCAATTATGCAAACCGAATGGAAAGGGAAATCAGCTGTTGAGTTGGGTCAGGTTTTCGACTTACTTTTTGTCATTGGGTTCTTCTTCTTCTTTTGCGCCGTGTAATGTCAAGAAGAAGAAGAAGAAGAAGTAGATGCGACAATGAAAACAGTTTGCAGTCAATTGTCTGCTGTTTCTTGTTGTTCCCTTCCTCCTCCTCCTCCTCCTCCTTTTTTTTGGCCATTTTTGTAGGCCAGTTCTCTTCGTGCCTTTTGCTTTGTTTTTGCGTTTCCGTTTCTCATTCTACTAATGTTATTATTATTATTGTTGTTCCTTTAGTTGTTGTTGTTGTTGTTATTCCCCCTTTTTATACCCTGAACCCACAAAAAGGGTATAATGGGTTTGTGGAAAGGTAAGGAAGCATCTGCGACCCCATAAAGTATATATATTCGTGATCAGCATCAACAGCCGAGTCGATATATTTTCGATAACTTTTCCAGTTTTCGATATACACATGTTATCGATAACAACAAAATTTTGAATTTGGAAAATTATATATATTCGTGATCAGCATCAACAGCCGAGTCGATATATTTTCGATAACTTTCCCCGTTTCCGATATACACATGTTATCGATAACAACAAAAACTTGAATTTGGAAAATTATATATATTTTTGATCAGCATCAATAGCCGAGTCGATATATTTTCGATAACTTTCCCCGATTCCGATATACACATGTTATCGATAACAACAAAATCTTAAATTTCGAAAACTTTCAGATAGCGTTTGTAACATTCGACAAAATAATGACAATCTGCGAAATTTGTATCGAAATCGGTTGGGTATCACCGGAGATATAGAATATTGAAGTTAAGTCAAGGACTGTACGCGTAAAGTATAGGATTCAGGGTATCGTCTAGTCGGGATGTCTCGACTAGAGCCTTCTTACTTGTTTCTTTTTTGCTACCTAAACGTTTGACCTCTAAAGGGGCGTTGAAATTCACAGCTGTTCTCCTTCTTTCCCTTTCCCCTTTTCCCTTTCCCTTTTTCCTTTTTCCTTTTTTTTTTGTTTCTAGCACTTGTTTTGGCATTTTATACATTCATGTTGCTTTTTGCGTTTGTACCTTCTTTCTTTTGTTTTCCTCCTTTCTTTTTGGATAATTTGTTGACCGTCACATTTTCCGCACATTTTGTTTTATTAGCTGGAAAACGTCTAAATTTCTTCTTAGCGGACTTTATGGCCAAAAAAAAAAAAAGAACAACAAAAAAAAAAAGAACAACAAAAAAATGTTTTTTTTTTCACAGCATCATTTTCATTCTGCACTGCACTTCATTTCATTTATGTACTTCTCGCTTCTTAACTACCTCTTCGCTTCCTCGCCCTTCTCCTGCCTTTTCTCGTCTTCATTTCACTTTTTGCCATCTTTGTTCTCGCACGCATCCCATGCATTATTTATTTATAGGCTCGCGCACTCGCGTCTATTTCGTTGCCCTTCCTTCTGTGAAAGCTTGTTAGCTATTTGACTAGTCACAGTTGTAGGAAACTTAAAAGATATCTTGGTTTGATCCGATTTAATTGAAGAAAAACCATTCTCAACACCATTACTCAAGTCTTTCTATGGAAACTCCTTAAAGTATGCAATGAAAAATGTAACTATTTATTTATTTTTGTTGCCTTCTTCTTTGATTTGCTACGAAATAGGGGTAATTGCAGGTAAAACTGATCAATATCTTTAATTTCAAGATTTTCAGACAAATAAAAGTTATCGATAAGTATCGAAATGATGCTTATTTAGTAAGTATCCTGTTAGGGTATGCCAAATGTCGTTGTAAGCGACGATTATGCATAACTTGATAGTAAATATCTTTGATTTGATGATTTTAAGACAATGAAAAGTTATCGATAAGTATCGAAATAAAGCTTATATAGTTAGTAACTTGTTAGGGTATGCCAAAAGTCGTTTTATGTGATGTTTATTCTTGTCTTGTTATTAAATATCTTTGATTTCAAGATTTTAAGTCGAAAAAAAGTTATCGATAACTATCGAAATGAAGCTCTTTTAGTTATTGACTTGTTAGGGTATGCCAAATCTCGTTGTATGCGATGTTTATGCTTTTCTTGTTAGTAAATATTCTTTGATTTCAAGATTTTAAGTCGAAAAAAAGTTATCGATAACTATCGAAATGAAGCTCTTTTAGTTATTGACTTGTTAGGGTATGCCAAATCTCGTTGTATGCGATGTTTATGCTTTTCTTGTTAGTAAATATTCTTTGATTTCAAGATTTTAAGCCTATTTTGTTATCGATAAGTATCGAAATTAAACTTATTTAGTTAGTAACTTGTTAGGGTATGTCAAATGTCGTTGTAAGCGACGCTTATGCTTGTCTTGTTTTGTTTTAATTAAAACTGTTGACCAGCAAACAAAAAGACAAAAAACCGAAATGCGAAACCTTATGCGAAACTTAACCCAAACCCAAACCCAACTTTCGTTCAAGCACTTCTGGTAACCCTTCTCGACCCAAGCCCCCCCTCCGCGACCCACAATCATCATCATCTAGCTTCTTTTTTTAGAGAGAAACCTTTTTGCCGGCGCATGTCTGTGCATTAATGTGGCTTATAATAAGGAGACAGCGAGCCCGCAAAAAACCAAAAAATCCAAAAAACCAAAAAACATGGCCATTTTGGGAATGCTAGCCACATCAAAGGCGGCAAGGCCGTCATTTACACCACCGCTCCCATCCCCTCCCCTCGCAGTCTCTCTTCGTCCTGGCTAGCGCATCGATTGTGGTCGCATTTCTGTTGATGTTGATGTTGATTCCATTTCATTTATGTTCTCTCAATGAGTTAGTACTAGTTCCCCTTCACTCCATCCATCCATCCATCCATCCATCCAAGCTTAGCTCTGCGGTTGTCCTTCAGTATCGCACACACACACTTGCACACTGCTGTTTGGGGAACATTTGATATTTGCGGTTAGTTTTGCGCCATCCAATAACCAACTGAACGACAATTGTTATACCCCAAACCCATTACAAATGGGTAGAAAGGGTATAATGGGGAATGGGGTATGGAACAGGCGGAAGGAAGCATCTGCGAACCCATAAAGTATATATATTCGTGATCAGCATCAACAGCCGAGTCGATACAGTTTCGATAACCTTTCCCGTTTTCGATATACACATGTTATCGATAACAACAAAATCTTGAATTTGGAAAACTTTCAGATTTGGCACATAAGCTCGCCTAATCCTCAGTTTGTTTCAAATTTTCGATAACTTTTCCGTTTCCGATATACACATGTTATCGATAACAACAAAATCTTGAATTTCAAAAACTTTCAGATTTGGCACATAAGCTCGCCTAATCCTCAGTTTGTTTCAAATTTTCGATAACTTTTCCCGTTTCCGATATACACATGTTATCGATAACAACAAAATCTTGAATTTCAACAACTTTCAGATTTGGAACTTAAGCTCACCTAATCCTAGTTCGTTTCAAATTTTCGATAACTTTTCCCGTTTTCGATATACACATGTTATCGATAACAACAAAATCTTGAATTTGGAAAACTTTCAGATTTGGCACATAAGCTCGCCTAATCCTCAGTTTGTTTCAAATTTTCGATAACTTTTCCCGTTTTCGATATACACATGTTATCGATAACAACAAAATCTTGAATTTCAACAACTTTCAGATTTGGAACTTAATCTCACCTAATCCTAGTTCGTTTCAAATTTTCGATAACTTTTCCCGATTTCGATATACAAATGTTATCGATAACAACTAAATCTTGAATTTCGAAAACTTTGAGATGCAGTTTGAAACAATCGACGAAATAATGACAGCCTGTGAAACTTTTTTTGAAATCGATTGAGAAACACCGGAGATATGGAACATTGAAGTTAAATCAAGTATACGTAATGCTGGATACGAGGCTCTAACGCTGATTATAGGGTTCAAGGTATAGTCTAGTTGAGATTTCTCGACCAGAGTCTTCTTATTTGTTTATTATTATTGTTCTCAAGCTGAATTTATTCAATGAAGCGCTTCAAAAATATTTCGTAAAGCTTAGACGAACTTGAAAAGAAATTTTAAAATGGCATTTTATTGTTTTTCAAGCATATATTAAGTAAATGAATAAGCTGCAATGAAAAGGTTGATTGACTTTTCATTTATTTCGATGTTCAAGTCGAACCAAAAATCATTGAAAATTGAAAATCGAATTCTCAACATCTTCAACTTGTTGAAACCTTAACTTAATTTCGAGCCTAATTATGAACTAGTTGGAGAAGCTCTCCTTACACTTCTTGTTGTTGCTATTCTGTTGCTCTCCCATGTTAAAATTAACGACATTTCACGCTTTCATTTGTTTTCTAATTTAAATTTATGTTTATGAGTTATGGCCGAAACCCCAAACTCCTCCTCCCACTCCTCCTCCTTCTCCTTCTACCCAAACCCTTTAGAGCAAAACCCAAAACTTGCACTTGTACAAATTGTATAATTATAAAATGTTCTCCCTCTCTCTCTCTCTCTCTCTCTCTCTCTCTCTCTCTCTGTCTGACTAATCTTTGGCACTCTTTGAGGTTAGCTATTAATTTTTAAGCAACGAGAATTCATTACACAACAACTCCAAGATTAGTTTTCTCAACTAGAATAATTGCCAACTGGTTTTTGGGTTTCGAAATTTGATAAGTCACGATGCCCGGGATATGATTAATTGCGAGGCGGGGCGGGGCGGGGCGGCAAGCGAGAGGATGTTAGGCTTGAAAAGCATTCAAATATTCGATAAATAAAGCCGATAAATTGTCACTTGATAAGCAAACCTAAAAGAAAATGGAATCAATTTTTATTATTATACTTCGAGTATTCGAATAAGCTCGAATATATTCGAATATCCAATTGATTCATTAAGCTTGAAAAGCATTCAAATATTCGATAAATAAAGCCGATAAATTGCCACTTGATAAGCAAACCTAAAAGAAAATGGATTCAAGTTTTAGTATTCGAAACCAAATCGATTCTAATACTCGAAGATTTGAATATGCTCGAATATATTCGAATATGCTTTAATATATTCGAATATGCAGTTGTTTCTTTAGGCTTGAAAATCATGAATATTCGATAAATAGAACCGATTGTCACCCAAACGAAAATGGAGCTTAATATCAAGTTTTAGTTCTCGAAGCCAACTCGTTTCTAATACTCGAAGATTCGAATAAGCTCGAATATCCAAATATGCTCGATTATATTCGAATATCCAGTTGATTCATTAAGCTTGAAAAGCATTCAAATATTCGATAAATAAAACCGATTGTCACTTGACAAGCAACCCGAAACGAAAATGGATTCAAGTTTTAGTATTCGAAACCAACTCGATTCTAATACTTCGAGTATTTGAATATGCTCGAATATATTCGAATATGCAATTGATTCATTAAGCTTGACAAGCATTCAAATATTCGATAAATAAAACCGATTGTCACTTGACAAGCAACCCGAAACGAAAATGGATTCAAGTTTTAGTATTCGAAATCAATTCGATTCTAATACTCGAAGATTTGAATATGCTCGAATATATTCGAATATGCTTTAATATATTCGAATATGCAGTTGTTTCTTTAGGCTTGAAATCCGTAAATATTCGATAAATAAACCCGATCTTAACTTGATAAGCAACCCTAAACGAAAATGAAATCAAGCATTCGAAACCAACTCGATTCTAACTGAATATCCGAATATGCTTCAATATATTTGAATATACTCGAATATATTCGAATAAGTCGTTTCTTTAGCTTTTGGTATTGAAAAACTATTCGAACTCATCGCAGCTAATCAAATTATGATGTAGAGGCAATGTTTTTCCAATATCTTTTTGCTTCAACTTAAGCTCTATTTGGGGAGGCTATCATACTGATGTTGCTGATGTTGCACAGTTGTTGTAGTGTTGTTGCATGAGTTAAGCACTAGTAAAGGAATTTCTTCTGTCCACCGAAGAGCACTAAAACAACGGACACACAGAAGCACAAGGAGCGGGCCGGAGTTTGGGGTTTAGCGATGTCCTTTGTGGACAAAAAAAAAACTATGCAAGGAACAACAACACAAGCGTTCGTATGTGTGTGTTTGTGGCATATTCTGCATGTTACTTGCCTCAAGTTCCAGTTGTATGTTGTAAGAGGGGGGGGGGAAGGAAAAAAAAACAGAAGCGCAAAAAAATTTCATCTATTATTAAAATCACTTTCGTTGCAATGAGGATTCCAAATGTCCTATCGTTTCGTTTCTTTTTATTGGTATGCGTATGTATCTCTCTCTCTCTCTCTCTCTCTCTCTCTCTTTCTCTAACATACTCTTTATGTGTGTTTTGGTTGTGTGTGTGTGTGGCGTCGCCAAATCCTGACAGAAATTGTCTTCAACTAGCGTAGAGTTTATGTGCTTCACTTTATTCCTACACAGAGAGAAAACATGCATATAGTATGCTTGTATCATGGGAAAAGCATAATTGAGAGTTAGATATGCAATCGATAACTCTTTCCGTGTTATCGATAACAATTACAAGCTAACATTAACAAGATCTGGCAACAACTTTAACATTTTTCAAATTTATCGATAACTCTTTCCCTCTTTTTTGATGAATCCATGTTATCGATAACAATCAAAGCTTACATTTAACATAATATCGATTATTTGTAAACATTTAATCGATTGTTTCAAATTTATCGATAACTCTTTCCCTCTTTTGTGATGCATCCATGTTATCGATAACAATCAAAGCTTTCATTTACAAGATCTGGCAATAACTCTAACATAATATCGATTATTTGTAAACGTTTAATCGATTGTTTCAAATTTATCGATAACTATTTCCCTCTTTTGTAATGAAAACATGTTATCGATAACAATCAAAACTTAGCTTTAACATAATATGGATTATTTGTAAATGTTTAACAGATTGTATCCAATTTATCGATAACTCTTTCCCTCTTTTTTGATTAACCCATGTTATCGATAACAATCAAAGCTTACATTTAACATAATATCGATTATTTGTGAACGTTTAATCGATTGTTTCAAATTTATCGATAACTATTTCCCTTTTTTTAATGAAAACATGTTATCGAGAACAATCAAAACTTAGCTTTAACATAATATGGATTATTTGTAAATGTTTAACAGATTGTATCCAATTTATCGATAACTCTTTCCCTCTTTTTTGATTAACCCATGTTATCGATAACAATCAAAGCTTACATTTAACATAATATCGATTATTTGTGAACGTTTAATCGATTGTTTCAAATTTATCGATAACTCTTTCCCTCTTTTTTGATGAATCCATGTTATCGATAACAATCAAAACTTAGCTTTAACATAATATCGATTATTTGTAAACGTTTAATCGATTGTTTCAAATTTATCGATAACTCTTTCCCTCTTTTTTGATTAACCCATGTTATCGATAACAATCAAATCTTACCTTTAAGATACTATCGATTATTTGTATTATTTCATTTCTTTCTGTGTTCTGCTCGTCATCATTGATTGTATTCCTGCTCCTTCTTCTTCTTCTTCTTCTGCTTCATCCACAGCTTTGATTCCATTATTATTTGTTGCAGTTGTTGTTGGATTAACAAGTGTCATATGTTCCTTGTGCCTCATGCCTCATGCCTTGTGCCTCGTGTGGTAATGGGGAACAGCTCTTGACGCTTTGTGCTCCACTGACTCAGTTGGTAGTGCCTCTTCTTCTTCTTCTTCTCTGCCTGCAGTGCAAGGCATCTCAACTCAACTCATCCTTATCCCTTATGCCTTATCCCTTATGCCTTATCCCTTATCCCTAATCCTGTATTTCTTATCCCCCATATCCTTTTTTCCCCACATTTACATTGCTTGCTCTTCTAATAGTCCTTGTGTCTACCTGAACGCACGCACACACACACGCACACACACACGCACACACACACGCACACACGCACACACATGTGTATTGTACACACATTTAAGTCAAGTGTGCTTTGGAGATTTTGTAGCCGCTTTTAAAACCTTATCCTGCGTCCTGTTTGTCCACGGAACGTATGTTGTGTTTGTTTTTTTTTTTTGTTGTTGTCAACGAAAGTGCAAATAAAATCTAATGTTGAAATCATTGCAAAAGCTGCCCCCTTTCCCCTTTCCCCTTTCCCCTTTCCTGCCCACCCCACTCTTTCGTTTTCGGTATGTGTGTTTGCTTAATGTCCTTGTCATTTGGTTTGTCGCACCCGCGTGAATTTGTTTTTATTTTTATAGATGAACATTGCATTTTATTGTCAAGGTTTTTGGTTCGGTTTCACCTCACCTGAACGCAACTCAGAAGGCTCGCGTCGAGAAATCCCGACTACAAGATACCCTGAATCCTATAATTAGCCTTAGAGCCTCGTATCCAGCATAACGCAGACTTCAATGTCTCCATATCTCCGGTATTTCTCAACCGATTTCGATAGAAGTTTCACATATTGTCATTATATCGCCGAAAGTTTCAAACTGCATCTCAAACTTTTCGAAAGTCAAGATTTTGTTGTTATCGATAACATGTGTATATCGAAACGGGGGAAAGTTATCGAAAATTTGAAACAAACTTATTTCATTATTTCGTTTAATGTTACAAATGCTATCAGAAAGTTTTCCAAATCCAAGATTTTGTTGTTATCGATAACATTTCTTTATCGAAAACAGGAAAAGTTATCGAAAATTTGAAACCAACTAGGCATTAGGCGAGCTTATGTTCCAAATCTGAAAGTTTTCCTAATTGCAGATTTTGTTGTTATCGATAACATGTGTTTATCGAAAACAGGGAAAGTTATCGAATATTTGAAACAAACTAGGGATTAGGCGAGCTTATGTTCTAAATCTCAAAGTTTTCCTAATTTCAGATTTTATTGTTATCGATAACATGTGTATATCGAAAACAGGGAAAGTTATCGAAAATTTGAAACAAACTAGGCATTAGGCGAGCTTATGTTCCAAATCTGAAAGTTTTCCTAATTGCAGATTTTGTTGTTATCGATAACATGTGTATATCGAAAACAGGGAAAGTTATCGAAACTATATCGACTCGGCTGTTGACACTGATCAAGAATATATATACTTTATAGTGTCGCAGATGCTCCCTTCTGCCTGTTACATACCTTCCCACAAACCCAATATACCCTTTTGAACCAATTTGAAATGGGTTCGGGGTAGAAATATCGTTAGACGCGGTTCGATTTGTAGGTACAAACCATTTAAGATGTGCTTATGTTCTAAATCTCAAAGTTTTCCTAATTTCAGATTTTATTGTTATCGATAACATGTGTATATCGAAAACAGGGAAAGTTATCGAAAATTTGAAACAAACTAGGCATTAGGCGAGCTTATGTTCCAAATCTGAAAGTTTTCCTAATTGCAGATTTTGTTGTTATCGATAACATGTGTATATCGAAAACAGGGAAAGTTATCGAAACTATATCGACTCGGCTGTTGACACTGATCAAGAATATATATACTTTATAGTGTCGCAGATGCTCCCTTCTGCCTGTTACATACCTTCCCACAAACCCAATATACCCTTTTGAACCAATTTGAAATGGGTTCGGGGTAGAAATATCGTTAGACGCGGTTCGATTTGTAGGTACAAACCATTTAAGATGTGGCAAAAGTATTTCCATAACTTGTCCAATGTCTTCAATACAACATTTCAGATAGATTCCAAAATTGAAGCGTTTCACAACACTCTTTTAATCGCACAACAATAAGAGACACAACTTGTACAAAGTCAACAATTTGAATATGGTTTTCAATTCAGTACTTCTTCTTCTTCTGCAGCGACGAAACTTTTTGAAATATGTATGGGTCAGCGGAAAGGACAAACCGAAAAAGGTATATATATGGGAGAAAAATACAATAAATGTGGCAGAAGTTGTACGTAAATTTGTCCCTCTTATTGCCAGGGGCGTTCGGTTGCGGTGGGGCGGTGTGGGGGGTGGGAGGATGGTTACTCCATTCGAATCATCGAATGATGTTGGAATGGCAATTGGGTGCACTCGGCGCATTCCAGCTGAATATATTGAATATTGAATATGAAGCGATTGAAGCTTGAGCATGTTTATAAATATTTGAACACCTACACACAGAGAGAGAGAGAGAGAGAAAGAGAGGAGAGAGAGAGAGAGAGAGAGGGAGAAATAATAAGCATGAATTCCCCTTCTCACGCTCATTTCCCATATGGATATCAATGTCTATTTTTTTTTCATAACAATCCAATGGGACAGATTTAATAAAGCGAATAGTAGTAGTAGTAGGAGTAGGAGTAGGAGTAGTAGTAGGAGTAGGAGTAGGAGTAGGAGTAGGAGTAGGAGTAGGAGTAGGAGTAGGAGTAGGAGTAGTAGTAGTAGTAGGAGTAGTAGTAGTAGTAGTAGTAGTAGTAGTAGTAGTAGTAGTAGTAGTAGTAGTAGGAGTAGGAGTAGGAGTAGGAGTAGGAGTAGGAGTAGGAGTAGTAGGAGTAGGAGTAGGAGTAGGAGTAGGAGTAGGAGTAGGAGTAGGAGTAGGAGTAGGAGTAGGAGTAGTAGTAGTAGTAGTAGGAGTAGGAGTAGGAGTAGGAGTAGGAGTAGGAGTAGGAGTAGGAGTAGGAGTAGGAGTAGGAGTAGGAGTAGGAGTAGGAGTAGGAGTAGGAGTAGGAGTAGGAGTAGTAGTAGGAGTAGGAGTAGGAGTAGGAGTAGGAGTAGGAGTAGGAGTAGGAGTAGGAGTAGGAGTAGGAGTAGGAGTAGGAGTAGGAGTAGGAGTAGGAGTAGGAGTAGGAGTAGAGTAGGAGTAGTAGTAGTAGTAGTAGTAGGAGTAGGAGTAGGAGTAGGAGTAGGAGTAGGAGTAGGAGTAGAGTAGGAGTAGGAGTAGGAGTAGGAGTAGGAGTAGGAGTAGGAGTAGGAGTAGGAGTAGGAGTAGGAGTAGGAGTAGGAGTAGGAGTAGGAGTAGGAGTAGTAGTAGGAGTAGGAGTAGGAGTAGGAGTAGGAGTAGGAGTAGGAGTAGGAGTAGGAGTAGTAGTAGTAGTAGGAGTAGGAGTAGGAGTAGGAGTAGGAGTAGGAGTAGTAATGGTAGTAGTAGTAATGAAGAAGTAGTAGCTGAAGAAGTAGTTGATGCCGAAGCTATACCTGGCTGATTACGCTAGTAAGGGGAATAGGGAGTAGCCACAGGACGATGCAACACTTTGGGGATTAGAGATGGTCGCGTGACGAACGAAAGGCACGAAACTATCGAATCGAAAATTATATACCCAAAAAGGTAGTATAGTATAGAAGTATGTGACTGACTGACTGCTATCAGCGCAGGGTAAGGGAAAGACTTAGCTATCTGATTTCTTCACGAATCGATAGCATATAGAACGTTGATGAAGGCTATAGTTGATTTTCCCGACTTATATATATATAGAGCTCCTACTGACTGACTGCTATCAATGCATAGCTCAAAGGGAAAGACTTGACTATCTGATTTCTTCACGAATCGATAGCATATAGAACGTTGATATAGGTTGGTTTTTCCCTTCTTCTTTGTAGACTGACTGACTGCTATCAAAGGGTAAGACTTGGCTATCTGATTTCTTCACGAATCGATAGTATATAGAACGTTAATGAACACTTAGATTGATTTTCCCCATTTGTATATATCTAGAGCTCCTACTGACTGACTGCTAAGAAAGACATATGGATCTGATTTCTTCATGGATTGATTGGTTGATTTTTCTATCTGATTTCTTCACGAATCGATAGTATATAGAACGTTGCTCAACACTAAGGTTGGCTTTTCCCCTTCTTCCATCTCCGATGAGAGGGGAAAAAGTGTGTAACAAAAGGCATCGTTTTAAGTTCCTTGTGTTCCTTAACCAAAGAGTCCCTTTGGCCTTTGACTTCGCCATGTTTTATTCAGAGAAGCCGCTTCAGTTATTGTATATATATGTATATGTATATATATATGGTATATGTATATATATATGGTATATGTGTATATATGTATATGGTATATCGGTGGCAAATAGTTTCATTTTGTAGTCATTGTATTTTGCTTCGACTCAGCAGAAAGCCAACCAAAATTGGCATAAATATTTGAGCAGCTATTTCGCGTGGCTCCCCCCGCACCCTTCGCTCCACCCCACTGCTGCTTTGGAAGCATAAATACAGCAATTGTACATATATATAGTATATAGTATATAGTATGTATTGTTGGTTCGTTTCTTTTCTTGATTTCGAGGAATTCGAATCCACTTGCATTGATTCATTTTAGTTAGTGTGTGTGTGTGTGTGTGAGTGCGCCATTCAATTAATATTTATTCGCTCCATCTGCTTCTTCTTCTACTACTTTGTCTTCTTTGTGTGTGTGTGTGTGTGTGTGTGTGTGTGTGTGTGTGTAAGTGTATTGGTTCTTGCGTCATTTTTATAATCAATTTTGTTGCCTAAGTTTTTTAGGTTTATTTCAAACTTTCGAATCAAACATTCAAAGATGCAAGCGGAAAGGATGGTGAAGGGGTGGTGAAAGGGGGTGAAGGGTGGTGAAAGGGGTAGGGGGACAATACAACAATAATTGAGCCCAAATGTAAGCAAAAATCATCATTAAGGCTCGCTCTTTAACCTGCCTGTGTGTGTGTGTGTGTGTGTGCCACGCCCACTACTCCGCCTCCGCCTCCGCCTTCGCCTTGCAACATCTGCATCCTGCATATGTAAATGCAATCAAATTTGCAACGGTCATTTGGCCAGGCCAATCTAACGGCTATCATGCGGCATGTGGCATGTGGCATGTGGCATGGACGGCGCATTTATGTATTCATAAAGCTGCTGCCGCTGCTGCTCCTGCGAGTGCAACTGAATGATGTTTACCTCATAAATAAATAATTGTTAAGCACAAATATATGTGTGCAGCATTAAGGGTGCCAAAGGGGGATGGGGGAGGGAGGTAGGGTGGGGGTATGGTTCCCACAGCATTCCAAAACGGGCAACAGACAAATTACCAACCAAAAATTTCTTTGCTCACACAAAAATGTCCAAAAAATACAACAACAAAAAACACGAGCATAAATTAATTATTACTTAAAGGCGAAGTTTAAATGCTCTTTCCACAAATACAATTTAAATGTGGTCAAGTTAAAGTAGAGTTCAATTTTATTTTACCCTGCGGAAATAACATTTTTTTGAGCATAATTTGAATAACATTTAAATAATTTAAATAACTTTTTTTTTAATGAAAAAATATATAATGAAAAAATAAGTTAATATATTTTTAACATTTTTTTTAATGAAAAAATATGTTAATATATTTTTAACATTTTTTTTTAATGAAAAAATAAATAATGAAAAAATATGTTAATATATTTTTAACATTTTTTTTTAATGAAAAAATAAATAATGAAAAAATATGTTAATATATTTTTAACATTTTTTTTTAATGAAAAAATAAATAATGAAAAAATATGTTAATATATTTTTAACTTTTTTTTTTATCGAAAAAATAAATAATGAAAAAAATATGTTAATATATTTTTAACATTTTTTTAATGAAAAAAATAAATAATGAAAAAAATATGTTAACATATTTTTAACATTTTTTTTAACGAAAAAATAAATAATGAAAAAATATGTTAATATATTTTTAACATTTTTTTAATGAAAAAAATAAATAATGAAAAAAATATGTTAACATATTTTTAACATTTTTTTTAATGAAAAAATAAATAATGAAAAAATATGTTAATATATTTTTAACATTTTTTTTAATGAAAAAATAAATAATGAAAAAATATGTTAATATATTTTTAACATTTTTTTTTAATGAAAAAATAAATAATGAAAAAATATGTTAATATATTTTTTTATTAAAAAAAATATTAAAGCACATAAATGTTCATGAAAGGGTATGCAAAAGTATAATACAAATATGTTTTTGACACAATAATGAAAATAAACTTATACACTGAACCAACTTTGTGACTGTTGGCATGTGCGTGTGTGTGTGTGTGTGCGGTTAACATTTGTATACGCAGCTTATAAGCGGATTAAGCGCAAGCCTATTATAACGGTTGCGTTCGATGCACACTTGCACACGTTTTTTTGTTTACAGGGTGGTTTTTTTATACCCTGAACCCATTGAAAAGTGGTAAAAGGGGTATAATGGTAGGAAGGAAGCATATCCGACCCCATAAAGTATATATATTCTTGATCAGCATCAACAGCCGAGTCGATATAGTTTCGATAACTTTTCCCGTTTCCGATATACACATGTGATCGATAACAAAATCTTGATTGTGAAAAATTATATATATTTTTGATCAGCATTAACAGCCGAGTCGATATGGTTTCGATAACTTTTCCCGTTTTCGATATACACATGTTATCGATAACAACAAAATCTTGAATTTGAAAAATTATATATATTCTTGATCAGCATCAACAGCTGAGTCGATATAGTTTCGATAACTTTTCCCGTTTCCGATATACACATGTTATCGATAACAACAAAATCTTGAATTTGGAAAATTATATATATTCTTGATCAGCATCAACAGCCGAGTCGATATATTTTCGATAACTTTTCCACTTTCCGATATACACATGTTATCGATAACAACAAAATCTTGAATTTGGAAAACTTTTTGATGCAGTTTGAAACATTAGACTAAATAATGACAATCTGTGAAAATTGTATTGAAATCGTTTGAGAAACACTGGAGATATGGAGTATTGAAGCTAAGTAAGTATGCACAATACGCGTATACATACACACACTCACACATACTTGCAAGCACTGACTGTTGAAGTAAAGTATAGGGTTAAGGGTATAGTCTAGTCGGGATTTCTCGACTACAGCCTTCTTACTTGTTTTTTTTGTTGTTGTTGTTGTGGTTGAAAATGTTTAAAGCAGAATGGCTTGCTCTTTGCCCTTTGCCCTTTGCCACAAACAGTCATAGAGTAGTATCTTTTTATGGTCAATGCACGCCTCATCAAGCTGTTGTGCTCAGGAGACAGCCGCAAAGCAAGTGCAGGAAGATTGAGTGGATGAGAATTCAGCTAAACCAAATAAGTTCCACTCGAATAGCCACAAAGTGTGAAGCAGCGGCGTTGTCGTTCACAAAGATGTCAGGTAGAGAGTCTTCTCCAGATAGTTTTTTAGTGTTGGGCAACCGCAAAAAAAAAAAAAAAGGAGCAGAGCGTTGAGTTAGGACCACGGCAAGGACCTTAACCAGAACATAGACAACACAATTGCCCACAAAGAAACGAAATAAAAAAAAAACAACATAAATGCTACAACTTTCAGATATCCTGTATATAAAAGTGTTTGGAATATGCCTTTATGTAGTGTTGAACAGTTGCGTAAATGATTTTCAATTATAATGAAACAAAAGTGTATAAAAAAAAGCTTCTTAATAAACATTTTTCTTATTAAAATCGGTATAACCAAATACTCATTGGCAAATGTCTGCAGGGTATAACAGAAAAAAAAAAGCAAAGCCCAAAGATGAAGAAGAACCACCCTGTGCCCATATACCGTTGTTGGGTGTCTACAAGCAGCTCGCCCGCACTTGAATTAAACATCTTACGGTACTTATTTTGCTGTGCTGGCTGCAGCGAGACGTTCCATATGCATTTCGACATACACACACACACACACACACAAACACACACACGCAAACACATTTACACATACAGACATCATCATCACCGCAAGCAGTCAGACAAATTGGTTTAGCACAAGCGTGTGTGTGTGTGTGCGTTTGTGTATTTGATTGTAAATATTGTTTGGCACGCCGAGGTGCTATCGAACAGTTTGCCAAACAACAAAAAAGGAAAAGATTATGCGTAGTTATTGAACAGTGGTCGGTGAAGAGGGGTAAATTATCCCTTTTTGGGTAAAAGTAAAATTTGGGGGGGGGGTAAGTGAAACTTGAAATGGAGGAGATGAACTTTTTTTTTATTATTATTATTTTGTTTATTTTATTTTTAATATATTTTTATTTTATTTTTAATATATTTTTATTTTATTTTTTTAATTTTATTTTTATATTTTTTTTTCTTTGTGTTTGCCACCATAAATGAAGGAGATGATTTTTTTTTTATTTTTTTTTTTTGGTCTTTGCCAACATAAATGAAGATGAACTTTTTTTTTTTTTTTTATTAATGTAATGTAATGTAAAGGTAATGTCAGTTCCACAAAAATATTTAGGGGTAATGATTAAAAAAGTTCCCCGGCCGCTGGATTATACGTAGTTATTGAATGTTGTGTGTTTCAAAGGGGAAAACTTTTCGAGCTACCCACTTCGGTTGGGCGAGAAACAGTAAGCTAAACTAAAGCCACATTACAAGCACAAGCAGCAGCTGCTTTGCTCTGTTGCTCATTTGTAGAGTATAACGGAATACAATGAGTATAACACACAGCTTAAACAGCTTGAAGTTTAACTAAAAGAAGTTTGAAAGTATTAGTGGGAGTATTTTAAAGTTCAACTATTATTATTATTATTGAGATTATTTTAAAGTTAAACTAAAATAAGTTTAGAACTATTATTATTATTTTTTTTTTTGAATTATTATTATTTTTTTTTATTATTATTATTATTTTTATTATTATTATTATTAATATTATTATTATTATTATTATTTTTTTTTTTATATTATTATTATTATTATTTTTATTATTATTATTATTATTATTATTTTTTTAATATTATTATTATATTTATTATTATTATTTTTATTATTATTATTATTATTATTATTTTTTTAATATTATTATTATATTTATTATTATTATTATTATTATTATTATTATTATTATTATTATTATTATTATTGTTATTATTATTATTATTATTATTATTATTATTATTTTTATTATTATTATTATTATTATTGTTATTAATTTTATTTTTATTATTATTATTATTATTATTATTATTATTTTTATTATTATTATTATTATTATTATTATTATTTTTATTATTATTATTATTATTGTTATTATTATTATTATTATTTTTATTATTATTATTTTTTTATTATTATTTTTATTATTATTATTATTATTATTATTATTATTATTATTATTATTATTATTATTATTGTTATTAATTTTATTATTATTATTATTATTATTATTATTTTTATTATTATTATTATTATTATTTACAACAAAAGTAAAAATCTTTCTTGACATTATTTTTTTTCACTTTTAGTTTTGATAGCCTTGAAAGGGTATCCAAATGTTGCTAACACTTTATTTATTGATTTAGCTACATCTTGTTGAATGTAACGGGAGTGTCGGATGTTGAGTGCAGAGTGTTTGGGAAGGGGGGGAACGGCAGTAGAGCTGTCGACGAAGCGACTTGGGACTTTCTTGTACGTTTTTGCAGGCTCATAAGAAATTCATAAGTATTTCCGCTTCTGTGATTTTTGATTCGGTAATTAAAATGCAACTGAGATTGCGCTACATATGTGCGTGTGTGTGTGTGTGTGTGTGTGTGCGTGTGTGTGGAGAACATTTGTGCAGACTGAAAGCATTTTTCATCTTGCGGATGCTTACAGTTGTTGTTGTTATTGTTGTTGTTTGTGTTTTGGTTTTGTTGATTTACTTCACACACACATACATACATACAGAAGGCAATGGCACTGTTAGAATCTGTTATGTCAGGTGTTCAACTGCTGAAAACAAACTGTTCTGGATATGTCTAGTACATACATACATGTACACGCACACACACACACACACACACATACGAAAGCTCTGAGTAGTTGTAGTACTTATTGACGATGTGTGCGTTTGGGAGTACACTGAGCGAAAAAGTGTATTATATATTTTAAATTGATTGCTTAATAGTTATTACAAAATACACTGCGAGAAAAAATGTGTGTGTGTGTGCGTTTGGGAGTACACTGAACAAAAAGTGTATTATATATATTTTAAATTGATTGCTTAGTAATTATTGCAAAATACACTGCGAGAAAAAATGTGTGTGTGTGAGCGTTTGGGAGTACACTGAGCGAAAAAATGTTTTCTATATTTTAAATTGATTGCTTAATAATTATTACAAAATACACTGAGAGAAATCAAATAATAATACATTCTCATACGATTTTGAAGCCAACAAATATTCCGATTGAAACCACCCACACATTTTGTTCAGTGTATCGAAGGTTAGGGTAGCGGTGGGGTTGCGGGGTTGCGGCTAGCTTGTGTTTGGCGCTTCCCTGATTGCTTAAGCGCAGTGTAGCCGAGCTTTGATTACTCGAATGGTTTCCAACCACCTGACCAAATGCCCCAGCACGGCAATGCAACAGCCGCAAAACGCATTATCTGCTTCAACTGGCAAGTGGACGACCACAAAACTACAACCAGAACCCGGACCAGAACCCGGACCAGAACCCAGAAACCGAAGAAAACCAAAATCAACTTGAAGTTGGAGATGAACAAAAAAAAAAAACATAGAAATAGAAATAAAATAAAATATAAACAACGAAAAAAAAAATAACATTTTGCAATTTCATTTACAAAAGTTTATCTAGATGTGAACGGTTGCCCGGGGGGCAGCGGGGGAAACATGGAATCAGCATCTAGCAATGAGATTGGTTCTAAACACGAAAAAAAAAAAAGTAAGAAGGCTCGAATCCCGACTAGACTATACCCTCAACCCTATACTTTACTCCAACAGTCAATGCTTGCAAGTATGTGTGAGTGTGTGTATGTATACGCGTATTGTGCATACTTACTTAGCTTCAATACTCCATATCTCCAGTGTTTCTCAAACGATTTCAATACAATTTTCACAGATTGTCATTATTTAGTCTAATCTTTCAAACTGCATCAAAAAGTTTTCCAAATTCAAGATTTTGTTGTTATCGATAACATGTGTATATCGAAAACGGGAAAAGTTATCGAAACTATATCGACTCGGCTGTTGATGCTGATCAAGAATATATATAATTTTTCAAATTCAAGATTTTGTTGTTATCGATAACATGTGTATATCGGAAACGGGAAAAGTTATCGAAACTATATCGACTCGGCTGTTGATGCTGATCAAGAATATATATAATTTTTCAAATTCTAGATTTTGTTGTTATCGATAACATTTGTTTATCGGAAACTGGAAAAGTTATCGAAACTATATCGACTCAACTGTTGATGCTGATCAAGAATATATATAATTTTTCAAACTCAAGATTTTGTTGTTATCGATAACATGTGTATATTGGAAACGGGAAAAGTTATCGAAACTATATCGACTCGGCTGTTAATGCTGATCAAGAATATATATAATTTTTCAAACTCAAGATTTTGTTGTTATCGATAACATGTGTATATCGAAAACGATAAAAGTTATCGAAACTATATCGACTCGACTGTTGATGCTGATCAAGAATATATATAATTTTTCACATTCAAGATTTTGTTGTTATCGATAACATGTGTATATCGAAAACGATAAAAGTTATCGAAACTATATCGACTCGGCTGTTAATGCTGATCAAGAATATATATAATTTTTCAAATTCTAGATTTTGTTGTTATCGATAACATGTGTATATCGGAAACGGGAAAAGTTATCGAAACTATATCGACTCGGCTGTTGATGCTGATCAAGAATATATATACTTTATGGGGTCGCAAATGCTTCCTTCAGCCTGTTACATACTTTTGGACCAAATCATTATACCTTTTTACCCATTTTCAATGGGTTTAGGGTATACAAATATATATATATATATATATATATATATATATGAAAAAGAGGCTCAGGACGAGAGGCTGTCTTTTCGTCCTTGTTGCAAAAAGTTAAGCAAAAAACTAATGGCATCAAAGAAGAAAATCAAATATTGCTCGAGTGGCACTGGCAGCAACAACAACACAAACAACAACAACAACACAAACAACAACAACACAAACAACAACAACAACACAAACAACAACAACAACAATCTTTAGCGGTTACCGTGTAAGAAAACATGCAGATGGTCCGTCAAAAGTTTTAGCTGTAGCTCGCGAATGATAAACCGCGGATACAGCAGCAACAGCAACAGCAACAGCCAAAGCCACAAAGGGGGTGGGGTGGTGTGGTGCGGGGGGGTGTTCTTAGGTTTAACGGTGTCTTTCGAAGCGAACGAGTTTATATGATTTTGATGAATTTCCGTGGCAACGACGCCAAAATGAAAATGAAAATTCTCAGAGATGATGTAAAGTGAAGAAGGAAGGAAATAAGTCAAGAGAGTGCCACCCCCCCCGCCCCTCCGTCGCCCCTTCTTCCTCACTCTGAAAGTAATGCATTACTATTGAGATACCCTAGATATAGTCGAATATATTGATAAAGAGTTCAATGCGAATGGAAGTTCATTTGAATTGAACGTACTAAAGAACTGAATGAACGAACACTGAATGAACTGAATGAACGAACCGAATGAACGAACTGAATGAATGAACTGAACAAGTTGAACGAACTCAACAACTGAACGAACAGAATGGTCTAAAGAACTGAATGAACAAATTGAATGAACTAAAGAACTGAGTGAACGAATTGAACGAACTCCACAAACAAAACGAACTGAATAAACCAGATGAACGAACTAAACAACTGAATGAATGAACTGAATGAACGAACAGTGAATGAATGAATTGAACGAACTCAACAACTGAACGAACTGAATGAACGAATTGAACGAACTTTTCGACTGAATGAACGAGTTGAGCGAACTAATGAACTGATTGAACGAACTATTCGACTAACGAACTTAATGAACAAATTTAACGAACTCACTAACTGAATGAACTGAATAAACGAGTTGAGCGAACTAAAGAAATGAACGAACTGCATAAACGAACACTGAATGAACGAGTTGAACGAACTATTCGACGGAACGAACTTAATGAACGAACTAAATGAACAAGTTGAACGAACTAAAGAACTGAATGAAGAAATTGAGCGAACAATCAACTGAACGAACTGAATGAACGAGTTGAACCTACAATCAACTGAACGAACTGAATGAACGAACTGAATGAATGAACTGAATGAATGAACTGAACAAGTTGAACGAACACTGAATGAACGAATTGAACGTAGTATTCGACTGAACGAACTGAATGAAAAAGTTGAACGATTTATACAAGTGAACGAACTGAAAGAACGAACTGAATGAACGAGTTGAACGAACTATTCGACGGAACGAATTTAATGAACGAACTAAATGAACGAGTTGAACGAACTCAACAACTGAACGAACTGAATGAACGAATTGAACGAACTAAAGAACTGAATGAACTAGTTGAACAAACTCATAAACTGAACGAATGAACTAAATGAACGAACACTGAATGAACGAGTTGAACGAACTATTCGACGGAACGCATTTAATGAACGAACTAAATGAACAAGTTAAACGAACTAAAGAACTGAATGAACAAATTGTGCGAACTCAACAACTGAACGAACGAACTGACTGAACAAACTGAACGAACTGAATGAACAAATTGAACGAACTAAGGAACTGATGATATCAGAATCAAGCTGTTCATCATTCAAAGGACTCTGGATCAGGACTATGTCGTAAGCATACCTTGTAGATAGTACCCTAAGGCAGTGTTAACTGTGTGCAGGGTATACAAAATGAGTGTTGGTGGCAGTCAGGTCAGTCAGTGAGAATCGGAGAGGAGAGGAGGAGGAGGAGGAGTTGGAGGAGGAGCAGGAGGAGCAGGAGGAGGAGGAGGAGGAAATGCGGCTCGATAAGTAGCAGTTAGGTTTTTTGTTGCTCAACATCCGAGCTTCAAGATGCTCGAAGACATACACCCAGAGGGAGGGTGGTAGGGAGAGTGATAGGGAGAATGGTAGGAGGTTGTAGGAAGGTTGGTAGCGGAGGGTGAGGTAGGGGGGTGGTAGGTACCTGCCTTGAGTTTAATATCAGAAATTGCAGTGCGAGAGGACGACAAAAATCATTGAAGCTGCGGCGGAAATAAGCCTGAGCCCCAGCTAGCTAGCTAGCCGAAGCGGAAAGAAGAGGTCGATGCAGAGGTAGAGCTCGAACCATTACCCGGATCGGGAACTACCGCTGCCGCCGCTGCTCCTGTTGCTGCTGCTGTTGCTGCGGAGGTTCTTTGACTTGACAAGTGAGACCACTTCGCGGGTGCACCCACGAAATGGGAGTCGGAGCAGGAGCAGGAGTTGGAGTCGGAGCAGGAGCTGGAGCAGGCGCTGTAGCAGGAGCAGGAGCAGTAGCTGGAGCAGGCGCTGTAGCAGGAGCAGGAGTTGGAGTCGGAGCAGGAGCAGGAGCAGTAGCTGGAGCCGGAGCCGGAGCAGCGACTGCAAAGTAATTTCCTGCAATTTTAACTTCAGAAAAAATAAGGAAGCGTCTTTGATATCCGTTTGAAATGATGTCCCTACCAACAAGTTGCGTGCCACAGAAAGGGGCAAAGAGAGAGAGAGAGAGAGAGAGAGAAAGAGAGGGAGAGAGAGACAGAGAGCAAGAGAGCGAGAGTGAGCGAGAGCGCGAGAGAGTCACTGTAATATTTAATAAAAAGTTTATTTGATTTGATTTATTATTTTTTGCTTTATTTCTTCATTTCTTCATTTCATTATTGGCCTTATTATTTGTACAACTTATGGCCTATGCGTAAGCTTTATTTGTGTATTATATACCATTTAAGTTGGCTATAACTCCGACTGATTGACTGCTATCAACTAACAGCTCAAACGTTAAGCTACAATAGATGCTATACTTTTCGCAAAGCTTTAGCATATGGATACATAGATTAATAGTAAGAAGGAATATATCCAAAATGAAAACTGCTTTCAGGATCTTCAAGGCTTTTCTCCCCCCTTTGCTATATCTTCCAGATTTCCTTCGAGCAATATCTTCCAGATTTCCTTCGAGCTATATATGATTCCAACTTCTTTCTATGATATTCCATCATATCCATCATATATACCCCCTTTGCTATATCTTCAAGATATCCTTTGAGCAATATCTGATTCCAACTACTTTCTACGATGGAATATATCCAAAATGCAAACTGCTTTCACGGTCTTCAAGTCTTTTCTCCCCCGTTGGCTATATCTTCATGACTCCTTCGAGCTAAATCTCATTCCAACTTCTTTCTAAGATGGAATATATCAAAAATGCCAAATCTTTAAGTCTTTTCTTCCCCCTTTGCTATATCTTCCTGATTTCCTTCGAGCTATATCTGATTCCAACTTCTTTCTAAGATGGAATATATCTCAAGTCTTTTATCTCCCTTTGCTATTTCTTCCTGATTTCCTTCGAGCTATATCTGATTCCAACTACTTTCTACGATGGAATATATCCAAAATGCAAACTGCTTTCACGGTCTTCAAGTCTTTTCTCCCCCGTTGGCTATATCTTCATGACTCCTTCGAGCTAAATCTCATTCCAACTTCTTTCTAAGATGGAATATATCAAAAATGCCAAATCTTTAAGTCTTTTCTTCCCCCTTTGCTATTTCTTCCTGATTTCCTTCGAGCTATATCTGATTCCAACTTCCTTCTAAGATTAAATATATCCAAAATACTGCTTTCACGTTCTTATTTCTTTGGTTATCAATATTCCTCCCTTTGCTATCTTCCTGAATCCTTCGAGCTATATCTAGTTCCAACTTCTTTCTAAGCTGGAATATATCAAAAATTCAAACTGCTTTCGCAAACTTCTCTCTTTGGTTGTCTTTTCTCCCTCGATTTTCTATATCATCCTGAATCCTTCGAGCTATATCTGATACCAACTTCTTTTCTCTATATATATTCCTGTGTTTTGATCCTTTTTCCCCTTAAACTCGCTTCGTTTTGCTTAACGACTATTCATTCAGTGTGTTAAATGCTTGTTATCTCGCGTTTTTCGACAACTTCGCGACGGGTTTGGTTGCCATTTAGCAGTGCATGACGCCAGGACTCTCTACCTCCTTTCCGTCCTTACCTCCTTACCTCTTTCCCTCCTTGCCTTCTTCCCTGTCTTTCCCTCCTTTCCCTCCTTTTCTCTTTTTCCCTGTTCTGGTTTTTTGTCAGAGACATTCATTCCAATCAGGATACACCGATGTCTACTCGTCGTCCTAGTTGTGCCCGTTTTGTAGGCTCAGTTAACGTTCCGTTTGTCGCAGGCTCAGCTCTCACCCGATACACTTTCAATGCGTATACGTAATATGGCTAGGTCATCTTATAAATAATCAGTCGTAAGCAAGACTTTCTACTGACTAAACGATAAACCTGGTTCCAGGTGGAACCTTTCGGTCTTCCCTGTTCTTCCCTGTTGTTTGTAGTGCATTTCAAGTTCGGTGCGCCTTTAAACTTGTTCTATACTATTTCTCTAGTTCCTTGCTTCCTTTTGGCTTTATTTACTTCGAGGGGGAATTTTTTGTTTTGTGTTTTTTTTTTGTTTTTTGTTTTGGGGACATTTCGGAAAATGTTTGCAACGGCAGTAGCTTCGCCTTCTTTTCGGGTTTGTCCGGCCAGAATGAAATGCCTGAGGGCACTAAATTTAAGCGGTGTGGCAAGCGGCAAGTGCATGGGGCAACGAGGCAACGTGGACACGTGGCGTTCAAAGTATTTACCGCCATGTGCATAGTTTGCAAGTCTGCGCGGACGTCGCGACACCTGCAGGAATGACGACCCTAACCGTACGTACGTTTCCTCCCTTCCCCGCTCTCCCTCTCCGGCATTGGCCACTAACAGCATCAGCAAGTGGCAAGTGGCAAGTGGCAAGTGGCAAATGGCAAGTGTTTGCAGTAGCCGAAGCACATTTACCTTCAATGCCCTGTAAACATTTTTTGTTCAATAACTAAAGAGCACAAATTTCGAAATTCCATCAAATATCGTTTATATTTTCATTAGAAAACAAACATTAAAGGTTGCTCGAAAGTTCGATTCGATATAAATCGAGAATTAAAAGTTTGCTCGAAAGTTCGATTCGATATAAATCGATAATCAAGTCATCTTATATTTTAATCTAATCGATAACTTTTGTGTTTCTCAACAGTTTTTAAAGAAAGAGCCGCATTTATGTCCTATCGATAACATTTATGTCCTATCGATAGCTTGTGTGTGTATCTTCCATCAAATATCGTTTATATTTTCATTAGAAAACAAACATTAAAGGTTGCTCGAAAGTTCGATTCGATATAAATCGAGAATTAAAAGTTTGCTCGAAAGTTCGATTCGATATAAATCGATAATCAAGTCTTCTTGAACTTTTATCGACGATATCTTTTGGGTTTCTCAAGCGAACTCGATCAGTATTAGGTTAAAGTCTTAATGTCCTATCGATAACATGTGTGTGTATCGATAACATGTGTGTGTATCGATAACATGTGTGTGTGTTGCGATAACATGTGTGTGTATCGATAACATGTGTGTGTGTTGCGATAACATGTGTGTGTATCGATAACATGTCTGTGTATCGATAACATGTCGGTGTATCGATAACATGTGAGTGTATCGATAACATGTGTGTGTGTGTCAATAACAAGTGTGTGTATCGATAACATGTCTGTATATCGATAACATGTATGTGTATCGATAACATGTCTGTATATCGATAACATGTATGTGTATCGATAACATGTGTGTGTATCGATAACATGTGTGTGTATCGATAACATGTCGGTGTATCGATAACATGTGTGTGTATCGATAACATGTCGGTGTATCGATAACATGTATGTGTATCGATAACATGTGTGTGTATCGATAACATGTCTGTGTATCGATAACATGTATGTGTATCGATAACATGTGTGTGTATCGATAACATGTGTGTGTATCGATAACATGTCTGTGTATCGATAACATGTGTGTGTATCGATAACATGTGTGTGTATCGATAACATGTCGGTGTATCGATAACATGTCTGTGTGTCAATAACAAGTGTGTGTATCGATAACATGTATGTGTATCGATAACATGTCGGTGTATCGATAACATGTGTGTGTGTATCGGAAACAAAAAGAGTTATCGATAAACAAACTTTATGTGGCTATACGAAACAAACTAGAAATGAAAGAGTATAACAAGTCGAATCGACTGCCAAATACGCTTTACTATAAGTTTCGATACTTTTTATCGTTTCAAGTGAAGTATAACTTTTCGTACAGAGTATTACACAGTCGGTTACATAACACGCGAACACTTTTGTTCATTGGGTTCGGTTTTTCTTTTTTTTCCCCATTTTTTTTCAAACATTTCTTCCTTTTTTTTTTGTGTTGACATTTTTTTTAGGTTCACCCCGTTCCCGAATGCTCTGCCACTCCTCCAGAATTCCAGACCGTGTGGCCTAATGTGCCCTGGCCTGAATGTATGTTCCCAGTCGTTTTTTGCTTCTTCTTTTTCCTGGGCTGCACTTGTTGGCTACTCCTTTATGCACATCGATTTTCGCTCAGTGCTTTTTATTTGCCACAGCCGGATGGACAACCAGACGGATGGACAGCCAGCCGGACGGATGGCCAGCCGGACAGCTCCGTACGTGTATGTACATTGTAAGGACAGAGCTGTTGGTTCGTTCGTTCGTTCGTTTGCTTCCTTCGCTTGTTTGTTTGCGTGTCCTTTTTTTTTTCGTGTACCGTTTGTTTATGTGCCGTAAAAGCGATGAGGAAGTTTTTTAAAGCAACATTTTAGTTGGCCAAAAGTGCTAACGACTCGGCCAGGAAGCCTTCTGACAGCAGCATGATGATCGGATTCCTACACAAGATAAACTATTTCATTTGTTAGCTATATATGATAATGATCTATCAGCCATTCACATCGGTTGTAGGTTATTGATGTCCTCCTTATAAATCCGAACGGGAGTGTACATCAGCTCGAATCTGTCATCAGATGAGACAGTCTGGATCCCTGATGATGTTTATGATGTATGTATGATGTATAATGATGTATGTATGATGTATGTATTATGTATGTATGATGTATGAAGGCAGTCTGGATCCCTGATGATGATGTATGAAGACAGTCCGGATCCCTGCTGGTAATGTTTGAAGACAGTCTGGATCCCTGATGATGATGATGATGTAAGTGTGATGTATGATGATGTACGAAGACAGTCTTGATCCCTGATTATGATGTATGAAGGCAGTCTGGATCCGTGATGGTGATGATGATGTATGTATGATGTATGAAGACAGTCTGGATCCCTGCCGATGATGATGATGTATGTATGATGAATCTGTCACCCGATGATTCCTGATGATGATGTATGAAGGCAGTCTGGATCCCTGATGATGATGATGATGTATGTATGATGTATGATGATGTATGAAGACAGTCTTGATCCCTGATGATGATGATGATGTATGTATGATGTATGTATGATGTATGTATGATGTATAAATGATGTATGAAGGCAGTCTGGATCCCTGATAATGATGTATGAAGGCAGTCTGGATCCCTGATGATGAATATGATGTATGTATGATGTATGATTTTGTATGATGATGTATGAAGGCAGTCTTGATTCCTGCTTGTGATGCTTGAAGACAGTCTTGAACAACTGATCGATGATGCGACCAGAAACCGACTTCAACTAACTTGAACTTAGCAAAAGACAAGGAACCTTAGCTCCAATCTGTAGTCCGTTGATGATGTATGTGTGTATGATGTATGAAGACGAAGTGTTGATCCTTTTTCTGTTTGTGTGTCGATCGAATTTGTCGAACTGTCACTTTGATAACCTCTTCTCGCATTAGTCGAACGAGTGAAATGAAGTTTCTACTTTTCACAACACTAATATGTTAAGTTATGGTATGGTTGCATTAGCCAACACTGTCACTTTGATAACCTCTTCGCCCATTTGTCGAACTAGTGAAATGAAGCTTAAATTGAATCAACACTAATATGTTATGTTATGTGTTTGGTTGGTGCATTACCCAACACTGGCTGGCATGCACAATTCACTTTGATAGCCTCTTCTCCCATTGTCAATTAATGCCAACTACTATTTTACATGCCTAACTAAGTTTGTCAATTTGTACAACACCCCAAAACCCCGCACCCCGCACCCCGCACCCCGCCCCCCTTGCCAGCCTATTAGTTGCCCTAGTTTGATTGTGTTGAGTGTGGCATTGTGGCAGTGGCAAGTTGAGGCTATGACGCCGAATCGTGCAACATTGTAAAATGCACATGTACATGCGAGCAGTTGCGCCACATTTTAGCAATATTGCATATTGTGTGAGGTACGCACTTGAACTCAATTAAGCTGCAAAGGCATAAAGAGTGCGAGGGGGAGAGCGAGAGGGAGTGGCAGAGAGAGAGAGAGAGTGGGGGAGAGTGGGAGAAGGAAGACACACACGACTCAAAGGCCAGCTCTGAAAGCTTTGAACGAAGATGCAAAAGTGCGATATGCAACACTGGTTGCCTGCATTTGACTATTCACTCGATGCATCTAGATTGTTTCCCCCCCCTCAATCCCTACTCCTTTCTGCCCAACTTCCTTTCAATTCGCTTAACAAGATTCAAAATCGCAATCATTGAATAAATGTGACTTTTGCTTTTGTTGTTATACAACACTTTTGCATGTTATACAACATTTTTGCTTTTTATACAACACTTTTTCATTAAAGGGCTTAAAAAAATGTTCGTTTAAATTTTATCGCCGTCGCTTTTTTTTAATGGAATACGATTTTTTTTTAGTTGATTTTTCTTTTCGTATAATTTTCACAAAAGAAATTGTTTTAAAATGTATTCAAAGGATGCAAAAGGATTCGAAGCGCAACAAGTGAAAACATTTGCATATTGCTTTTGCTATCGCTGCTTTTTTTCACATGTGTAGGGCGTGTGTGTGTGTGTGTTGGGGGCGTGGCAGCGCTTCTCTGTCGCAGTACTCCAATTTCATTTACACACTTTTCAACACTGATCCGCATCAATAGAGAGCTTCTAGTCAAATTGTTTTTCTATCTCAAACACTGACAAAAAATATTTTTTGAGTTTTTACTTAACGAACTTTTGAGTTCAGTTTGAATACCTTTTCAAAATTATTCAATTTAAAATCTAAAGAATTTTTTCAAGTTGATAAAAAGTGTTGAGAAATATATATAGAAAATATATTTACTAAAGGCTTTAAAATGTAACTAAAAATATTATTTTGATTCACAAGCAAAAGGAAGCTTAAGGCAAAGACTTACACATTTAACATACATTTTTTCAAGTGTATCTATTTCAATTTAATATTGATAGGTGTTTTTATACATAGTATGTATGTATGGGTAAAAAGGGTATATTGGTATTGTGGAAAGGTATGTAGCAGGCAGAAGGAAGCATCTCCTACCTCATAAAGTATATATATTCTTGATCAGCATCAACAGTCGAGTCGACATAGTTTCGATACATTTTCCCGATTTCGATATACACATGTTATCGAAAACAACAAAATCTTGAATTTGAAAAATTATATATATTTTTGATCAGCAGCAACAGCATAGTCGATATAGTTTCGATAACTTTTAACTTTTTCGATATACACATGTTATCGATAACGACAAAATATTTAATTTGGAAAACTTTCAGATTTGGAATATAAGCTCGCTTAATCCCTAGTTTGTTTCAAAATTTCGATAACTTTTCCCGTTTTCGATATACACATGTTATCGATAACAACAAAATCTTGAATTTGAAAAATTTGAGATGCAGTTTGAAATATTACACGAAATAATGAGAATGTGTGAAATTTGTATTGAAATCGGTTGAGATAAACCGGAGATATGGAACATTAAAGTTAAGTCAAGTATGCAGGCACTTAAGTGTGGGGTTCAGGGTATCTTCTAGTCGGTACTTCTAGACTAGAGCCTGCTTGCTTGTTGTAATTGCGTTTGGTCAAGCATAAACCTAACCTAACCTTTTTTTGGAGGGGTGAGGGCTGGGGTTGGGGGCTCACAGATACCGCTTCAAATACTATCTTTTTGCATCTCAACAAACTGAAGATGATGCTGTTGATGATGCACTCACTCTCCCCTTCCCTCTCCCTCTCCCACTCTATCTGTCGGATCGTACAACTAATTCCATTAAAGCAAGCTCTAAGTTGATTTTCAATTTACTCCTCATTTGGATGGTACGAAGGATACGAGGGCGAGGAATGGCTACTGCGCTGTCAGCAATCAACATGTTCAATTGGGCATATCCTGCCCAAGCAGGACACTAGACAACACACACACAACAACAACAACAACACCTTACACTACACTCACAAACTCAGCTGCTGCAACGCAATGTGATTACCTCGATGCTATTTTTGTACACACGTGAAACAGGACGCAAGGACATCTGTCTCTCTCTCTGTGTGTGTGTGTGTGTGTGTGTCCAGTGTCCTGGCTGCTCGTTGGCTTTGCCTTTTACATTTGATTGGATTTTATGCGTTTTACTTTATGCTGATGTTTTTATTATTAAATTTCCTTCAATTTTCATTTACATTTTCTGCTTTTTTCGTTTCGTTTCTCTCTTCTTCTTTTTTTCGTCCAGTTCAGCTTAAGCTTGCAACACTTAAGCCCCACCCCGACCCGCACCCTCTCTTTTATTAGTTGTTGTTGTTGTTGATGACTCCTCTTCATTTTCACACTTTTCATTCAATTTATCGTATTTCGCAAATTGAGTGTCGCTTTCTTTAGATCTTCTCGCTTCTGCTTCTGCTTCTGCTTTTAACCTCCCCCAACCTTCCCTACCCTCTCCCTCGCCACCTCTACCTCCTCTTCCCTTTTTGACAAACAGACGTGTCCAGGCATAGTCATCTTATTCCGCCTCCTTGTCTTCTTCCTTTCGTCTCTATAATTAGCAATTTTGTCAGATTACTGTGATTTGAAATCTGTTTCTGTTTCTCGCTTTCGCTTTCGCTTTTCCTTTCCTTAATACAATTGAATTTGCATTTGAATACGTCAGTGGATGCACAAATATGTACGCTTCAGTTCTATCTGGCTATAGTTAATCAACTTTTTGTTTAAGGCTTTCAGCAGTAAACGATTATTTGATAGTCGGATTCATACTGGTTTCGATTCTAGCTGGGTTTCCTTTCCAGGTTTAGTTCAACGATTATTCGATAGTCGGATTCATACAGGTTTCGATTCTGAGCTCGGTTTCTTTAGGTTTAGTTCAACGATTATTCGATAGTCGGATTCATACAGGTTTCGAATCTATCTGGGTTTCCTTTCCAAGTTTATTTCAACGATTATTCGATAGTCGGATTCATACAGTTTCGAATCTATCTGGGTTTCCTTTCCCAGTTTAGTTCAACGATTATTCGATAATTGGACTCCATACTGGTTTCGATTCTAGCTGGGTTTTCCTTTCCCAGTTTAGTTCAACGATTATTCGATAGTCGGATTCATACTTAAAGCTTACAGGTTTCGAATCTAATGGGTTTCCTTTCCAAGTTTAGTTCAACGATTATTCGATAGTCGGATTCATACTCGTTTCGATTCTAGCTGGGTTTCCTTTCCAGGTTTAGTTCAACGATTATTCGATAGTCGGATTCATACTGGTTTCGATTCTAGCTGGGTTTCCTTTCCAGGTTTAGTTCAACGATTATTCGATAGTCGGATTCATACAGGTTTCGATTCTAGCTGGGTTTCCTTTCCAGGTTTAGTTCAACGATTATTCGATAGTCGGATTCATACAGGTTTCGAATCTATCTGGGTTTCCTTTCCCAGTTTAGTTCAACGATTATTCGATAGTCGATTCAGGTTTCGAATCTAGCTGGGTTTCCTTTCCAAGTTTAGTTCAACGATTATTCGATAGTCGATTCAGGTTTCGAATCTATCTGGGTTTTCCTTTCCCAGTTTAGGTCAACGATTATTCGATAGTCGGATTCATACAGGTTTCGAATCTAGCTGGGTTTCCTGTCCAAGTTTAGTTCAACGATTATTCGATAGTCGGATTCATACTGGTTTCGATTCTAGCTGGGTTTCCTGTCCAAGTTTAGTTCAACGATTATTCGATAGTCGGATTCATACAGGTTTCGAATCTATCTGGGTTTCCTTTCCCAGTTTAGTTCAACGATTATTCGATAGTCGGATTCATACTGGTTTCGATTCTAGCTGGGTTTCCTTTCCAGGTTTAGTTAAACGATTATTCGATAGTCGGATTCATACTGGTTTCGATTTAGCTGGGTTTCCTTTCCAAAGTTTAGTAGTCTAACTAGTCTATCGATTAACTTCCTATATATATATATATATATATATAGCTTTCAACACCTTTAGCAACTTGCTGTTTAAGCATTCCAACCCAAACCCAAAACCCATTCCAGCGCTACCCATTCCAACCCTACCCATTCCAACCCTACCCATTCCCAACCCTTCCCATTTAACCCATTCGCGTACCAATTCATTTTTCATCCCACACCCTCTCCCTTTGGAACGACCTTTTGGTTAGTTCTTGTGCCTTATGCAACTGCCTCATTTTTTGGCAGCTCATGAATATTCATGGACATGAACGCGCTAAAGGCTCCGGCTAGCTATCTGCCGGCGTCAGCAGTTTCAGCTGCACGATGCGGGCACGCGACGCTGGGAAGGCGAGAAGGAGGAGGAGTAGCCAAGTGTGTGTTAAAACAGTACTAGTTGGGAACAGTAGAAGCTAACTAGTACTTTATGGAATACTATGTAGATAAACATATATAAAAACTTATGGCATAGAGAGCCGGCGAGTTAGGTAAAGCTCGAAAGTATTTGAGAAAGCCCAAATCTGAAACCGAGCGTCGCAATCATTGTTTCTTCGATTTCTTTGGTCTCCAAACCTATCCCGAACCCCACTCCGACCCCACACCGACCCTCTTTATTCGTTGTTGTTGTTGATGACGCGCAAATGATTTTAATGAAAAAATCACAGATGATCAATATGATGGTTAAAGTGTTAATCTTCATTTTCAAGCATTGATATTTTCGACTTTTATTGTTATCGATTATTATCGATACATATCGATAACAATAAAAGAGACACATATTAATACCGATGCATACTTATTAATATTTGTGAATTTTATTGTTATCGATTATGATCGATTAATACCGATTAATATCGATAACAAATAAAAGTCACACATATTAATACCAATTCATACTTATTGTTATTTGTGACTTTTATTGTTATCGATTAATACAGATTATCGATTATTCTCGATTATCGATTAATATCGATAACATAAAAGTCGCACAATACAATTCCGATGCACACACATTGATATCTTCTAGCTTGTTATCGATGATTTTCGATTAATATCGAGTATAGATTATTATCGATTAATATCGATAATAATAAAAGTCACAAATATTAATACCGATTCATACTTATTGTTATTTGTGACTTTTATTGTTATCGATTAATACAGATTATCGATTATTCTCGATTATCGATTAATATCGATAACATAAAAGTCACACAATACAATTCCGATGCACACACATTGATATCTTCTAGCTTGTTATCGATGATTTTCGATTAATATCGAGTATAGATTATTATCGATTAATATCGATACAAAATAAAAGTCACAAATATTAATACCGATTCACACTTGTTGATATTTGTAACTTTAAATCGTATCGATTATTTGATATTTATGACTTATATTGTTATCGATTATTTCCGATTAATATCGATAACACAAAATGTCACAAATATCAATGTGTGTGCATCGGAACGGCTAGAAGTTATCGCTTATTAAAACAAACCTGATCTGATTCTCACTACAATTTTGTACTCTCCATCTCGTTACAGTCTGTAAAACGTTGAACGATTCCAATTAATCGAAACGGAAACCATTATTGGATTGAAAAAAAAAGTAAGCCACTTTTTATTGTAATTTGAACCTTGGTAGTACCAAAATGTTTTCGATAGACGAGTTTCTGATACAGATTTAATGAGACTTGTTGCCAACTGGTTTCCAGTTTCGAAAACAGTTCGTTAACAGTTCGTGTTGAAAGTATTTGTTGAACACTTAGCCAAAGGACATCCGAAATAGGGAAGGCTACTTTGATTGAGGCGGTACTTCCGGCTCCTTATCCTTGTCCTTATCCTGCTCGAGCTTCGAATTGTTGGGCCTAAGTTTGGGCATAGCAAAACGTTTCGTCCAATACCGGGCAACCTTGTCGTGCTCCTTCCGATTGCTCTTGTACTGCTCGGCAATGCCCAGGACCAACGGATCATTCGGATTGCATTCGCTCATCAGCAGCCAAATCGATAGCAGCACCTTCGCCACATTCATAACGGGTGACCAGCGCTCATTGAGCACATCCAAACAAATGCAGCCCCGACTATCCACATTGCAGTGATAGATGCGCGTCAGGAAACGGATTTGCGGCGGCCGAAACGGATACGCGGCCACGAACTGTATGTCCAGCCGAAAGATGCCATCCTCGTAGACGCTGTCGCCGGGCCCCAAAACCGTTGCCCGCCAATGGAACAGATCCTCCTTGTACATCTCGGCACTGCAGTTGGGCGGCGGATTCTTCGTTATATCGCTCAGCTCCCGCTTGATACGCATTATGGCTCCATTCAACAGATGTGAATTGTTCGCCTGGGAAGCGGTCCTCCCTGCGGTATGGTTCGTGTTCGCCTGTCGACTGGTGCTGGGCGCATCTGCATCCGCATCCGCATCCGCATCGAGCGTACCGGACAGCGTTAGCGACAACTCCGATTTGGCTTCCTCGCTTTTAGCCGCATTGTTGTTGGGCAGGTTCGACATCCTGCTGCTGCCTCAACTGGAGTCAAAACGCCTAAACGTTTTTGGTTTCAATTTTACAAAAGTGTTTTCCGTGTTGAATTCTGAATTCGGAATTTTTTTAGCTCTCAATTTTTATTTGTTATTCATATTTTTGTTGTTTGCTTAGCCAACCTGGCTTAAATCCAATCGACTTGCAATAAGTTCCAAACATAATCTGTTCAAATAGATATATATATATAAATATATATATATATAATAGATTTTATATATATATCGCAAAACAAAGTCGTTTTCTTTTCTCCAAAATGAAACAGTGTTACCAATTTCTCACTTTTTATCGTCTGAAACAGTGTGACCTTATTGTTTATATCAAATATGTCGGAATGCTAAGTATAAGGCATTGCAATATGGTATCTTATGGTGTCATCTGGCGTATTTCAAGACGAATATAGACACGATTTTCAACTAAAGCATGCTTAAAACTTTATTTGAACTACAAAAACATTTTTACGAAACTTGTTCGACCATTTTATACAAAGAAAACATTCAAAAACATCATAGACTTAACTCTATGAAAAGGTATACAAAGAAGTAAGGAGGCACTAGTCGCGAATGCATGAAAGGGAGACAGTTGGGTATACAGAAAATGCATGTACTCGTCACTACATCATGCCTTAATATATTATCTGATCAAAAATCCTATCTATGCATATATATACTTAGATGCGTTCTAGTCGCGAATGCATTACCGGGAGACAGTGGGGTATACAGAAAATGCATGTATTCGTCACTACATCATGCCTTAATATATTATCTGATCAAATCTGATCATGCATATATATACTTAGATGCGTTCTAGTCGCGAATGCATTACCGGGAGACAGTTAAGTATACAGAAAATGCACTACTTGTTACACCCTTATTCCTTCATGCCTTAACATATTATCTGATCAAATCTGATCACGCATATATATACTTAGATGCATTCTAGTCGCGAATGCATTACCGGGGGAGACAGTTAAGTATACAGAAAATGCATGTACTCGTTACACCCTTATTCCTTCATGCCTTAACATATTATCTAATAAATTTGATCACGCATATATATACTTTATGCGGCATTATACTATTTTTATTCCTTCCATGTGCTCAATAATTACATCAAAAATATATTCTCTCGCTCTTTCTCTCTCTCTCTCTCGTTCTATTTGTACCGCATACAAACAGTAATCTATGCACACACACACACACATACATACAATCACAATCTCTCTTCGTTCTCGCTACAAAAAACGCACACACAAAAAGCTAATACATACATACATAAAACGGCCGACGAGTGCCAGAACGGGAATCGTCAGTTCGCTTAGCCGAAGCCCAGACTTGCTTGACATCTGTCACAAGTGTGACCATATTGTCAACGGGAAATACCAAAACTAATGATTTTCTGTATAACGAGTAGGCAGCTCTTAGATTGAAAAATCACGTGACCTGAGCAGCAGCAGCAGCAGCAGCAATAAGCAAGCGAATCGTTTTTTTTTCAATTTTGATTAATTTCATTTACAATGCCGGATCTGACCGAATGGTTTGTGCATCTGCGGACAATCTTTGTCGAGAAGTATATACTGAACGATACGGATAAGTTGGCCCGTTTGATTACCTTCATGATGATGGATCTGTATCCCGAACAACTGCAGCTCGGCGACTTCGACAAGCTGGATGACGGCGACGATGATCCCAACAACAAGCCTTATCTTACTCTAGCCATGGCATAACAGTGTATAAAATACAGCAATAAATACAGCTACATGCATACGTACATACATATATGTGTACATATGTATTTTTTGAGTACTTAATTCATGTGTTCAACTTTAAATTGCCGCTGAGCCATATGTGTGCATGTGTGTGTGTGTAAAAAGCAATATTCTGCTGACAACGCCATCAAATAGAACGAGAGAGGGAGAGAGCGAGCGAGTGGTGAGAAGGGAGCGAGTGGTGAGATGTGAGCGAGTGATGGTGAGAGGGGAGCGAGCGAGTGGTGAGAGAGTGAGCGAGTGGTGAGAAGGGAGCGAGTGGTGAGATGTGAGCGAGTGGTGGTGAGAAGGGAGCGAGTTTATAGACATCGTAGCATACATGTCCATGCATGTCCGCCCATTTGGTGTATCGCCAAACTTCGCTTGCTTAAACAAGTCAAACGTTAATGAACTTAAAGAAATTAATTAAAGTGCCACACGTGCACACACACACACACACACACACACACACACACACACACACACAGACAGACAACAATATGCTTGTGTGTGGGTGCCAGAGAGCTTAACACCAGCGACAACGGCGCCTTTACTTTATTGAAAACGACATCCGGCTTGGACCATCAACAGCGACATCAGTGGCCGCTGTGCGAGAGCGAGATGGAGATAGCGATGGCTTGTCACAAAGTAAATGCAATAAAAGCAACACCAAAAAGGGATTGGCGAAAGGTGTACAAACGTAGGCGTACACACACATACACACATATGCACATACATACATATGCACATATACAGTAAAGCGTAGCGACGCATAGATGCTCTTTCCTTATCTCGTATTCACATACTATGCATATTAAT
>JAWNNV010000068.1:185000-215000 GCA_035044485.1 Scaptomyza reducta
GAAACTAGTTCCACTAGTTCAAAACAAATGAACGAACTTGCAACTAGTTCCTGGAACATACATTTGTAGTTCGTTCAATAAACAAGTTCCACGAAAGAAATGAACGATGATGAACTACCTTTCGAGAGTAGACATTTGTACTTCGTGCGACTAGTTCGACTGGTTCCATAAACAAGTTCCACTGGTTCATAACTCACACAGCTTTTCTTCAAGTGCAGAGCTGTGTTGAGGGCACAGCTTTTGGCTTTGTCTGGCTGGATGGATGGCTGGCTGGATGGATGGCAACTGGTTGCAAGGCTGAGCTCTGCTTAGGGCTTTGAGCCTCGGCCAGACTCAATTAATTTAAGGGATTTTTGCCCCAACCAACAACAACAACAACAAGAAACTAAACTAAAAAGGAACAACATTGCTGCGGTGCATTTTGTTTAGCCTGAAAGCTGCCAAAAACTCTTTTGGCTCTGCTCTTTTAAGCTCTTTTGGCATTTGCCAGTTGACATTTGGCGGTCTTCTAGTTCCACTCAAAGCGAACAGAGAGAGAGAGAGAGAGATAGATTTTCGGCCATGGAATGAAATTTAATTAAACTCAAGCAAAATGGTGGAGTGGAGAGAGGTTAGGGGTGCGGGGGAGAGTTAGTTGAATGCAAGTAGAAGAGTTTACCGTTATGCAGCCAGAAAAGTTTGCATCTAAATATTATTTTACACGACGCTTTAAATGCAACAAAAGTTGCATTTGCCTCATAATCATCATCATAATCATAATCATAATCATAATAATGCCGCGAGCAACAACTGTGTTTCATTACAACAACAACAAATAAACTGCATGAATATCATAAAGAAACATATTGTGAGTGTAAGCGTGCAGTGTGGTGGAAGTGAGGTAGTGTGGTGGAAGTGAGGTGGTGTGGGGAGTTGGTTTCTTCGCTCTTCTCTCTCTCTCTATCATAGAGAAACATATTGTGAGTGTAAGCGTGCAGTGTGGTGGAAGTGAGGTAGTGTGGTGGAAGTGAGGTGGTGTGGTGAAAGTGGTGTGGTGTGGGGAGTTGGTTTCTTCATCTTCGCTCTCCCTCTCTCTCTTGTAGACAACGTGTTTCATTACAACAACAACAAATAAACTGCACGAATATCATAAAGAAACATATTCCAACTGAATGAGTGGAGCGATGGGGTAGGGGGGAAGTTGGTTTCTTCATCTTCTCTCTCTCGCTCTCTGTCTTTTCGCCGTCGCATGTTGCTTTATGCGTATGATGATGATATTCTGCCAAGGCAAAAGTTAGTGTAAGGCAAAAAAAGTGCAACAAGCAAAGAAGAAGAAGAAGAAAATAAAAAAAATATAATTTCGCACACCCTCCCCCTCCCTCTTGGTTAATTTTTTGTTGCTGGCAACGCTTTTAGCATAGGAAGTAAGGGTTTTTTCGCCATCTTTTAGTTAAATGTTTGAAAAGAAAAATTAAAAACTTTTTTTTTAACAACAGCATGCGCGAGCTGCTTCTTCTTCTTCTTCTTCTTCTTCGTCATCATAATGTGCTGCAAGCGATGTTGGTGTTGGCTGGGTGGGAGAGGGGAGCGGGGGTGCAAGGCAAGTGCAAGTGTAAAAAGTTAAGCGGCTAAAGCCAGCTCAAAGATAACGGCACACACACACACACACACACACACACACACACACACACACATACACACACACATGCACAGTTACAGTTACAAAGTACACCCAAGACATGTTACACATGCGGCTTAATCTTAACAACAATAATAACAACAACAACAGTAAGAAATATAAGTCTTAGGGAAAAAACTACTGTGGAATATTGGGCAATAGTAGCGGAAGGGTGGGGGGGGGTTACAATCGATTAAAATCGATGTTAACGTTTTATAAACATCGATTAATCGAATGTTTCTGTTGATTATCAACACATAGGCAGAGGATTCTAAGCTATCGATAACTACTTTTTCACACATGTTATCGATAACAATTAAAACGTTTTAAAAATATCGATTCATCGAATCTTTTTGTTGATTATTCAATCAAGACTGCTAATAACTGGCCTATGAGTTCATTAATCGATAACACATTCAAACAAAAACAATCGATTATCGATATATCAACTTCTTGGTTTCCATAGGCATAGGGATCATGTGCTTCTATGCTATCGATAACTACTCTTGTTTTCGATTCGCACATGTTATCGATAACAACTAAAACGTTTTAAAAATATCGATTAATCGAATGTTTCTGTTGATTATCAAGCTACCGATTCTAAGCTATCGATAACTACTTTTATTTGAGATACGCACATGTTATCGATAACAACTAAAACGTTTTAAAAATATCGAATAATCGAATGTTTCTGTTGATGATCAATACTATCGATAACTACTCTTGTTTTCGATTAGCACATGTTATCGATAACAACTAAAACGTTCTAAAAATATCGATTAATCGAATGTTTCTGTTGATTATCAAGCTACCGATTCTAAGCTATCGATAACTGCTCTTATTTGCGATTCGCACATGTTATCGATAACAACTAAAACGTTTTAAAAATATCGAATAATCGAATGTTTCTGTTGATGATCAATACTATCCATAACTAATCTTGTTTTTGATTCGCACATGTTATCGATAATAGCTAAAACGTTTTAAAAACATCGATCAATCGAATGTTTCGCTTTATTATTGAATCAAGACATCTATACCTGGATTCTCAGTTCATTAATCGATCATGTGCGCACATGTTATCGATAACAAATATTGTTTTAAAAATATAGATTAATCGAATGTTTCGCTTGATTCTCAGTTCATTAATCGATTACATACAAAACAATCGATTATCGATATATCAACTTCTTGTTTTCCATGCTTCTAAGTTATCGATAACAACTAGTCTCAGTTCATTAATCGATTACACACAAAACAATCGATTATCGATATATTCTTCTTCTTGCTACTTCTTGCTTTCCATAGCCAAAGGATCATGTGCTTCTAAGTTATCGATTGCATACAAAACAATCGATTATCGATATATCAACTTCTTGTTTTCCATGCTTCTAAGTTATCGATAACAACTAGTCTCAGTTCATTAATCGATTACACACAAAACAATCGATTATCGATATATCAACTTCTTGTTTTCCATAGGCAAAGGATCATGTGCTTCTAAGTTATCGATAACAACTAGTCTCAGTTCATTAATCGATTACACACAAAACAATCGATTATCGATATATCAACTTCTTGCTTTCCATAGTCAAAGGATCATGTGCTTCTAAGTTATCGATAACAACTAGTCTCAGTTCATTAATCGATTACACACAAAACAATCGATTATCGATATATCAACTTCTTGCTTTCCATAGCCAAAGGATCATGTGCTTCTGAGTTATCGATTGCATACAAAACAATCGATTATCGATATATCAACTTGTTGCTTTCCATAGCCAAAGGATCATGTGCTTCTAAGGTATCGATAACAACTAGAGTCCAGGGTATCTTGTAGTCGTATGCCAAACTATTGCCAAAAGTATTCGATAACCGTTTATTATAGAAGCGATTAAAATATTGGCTTTGAGGTAAAAGTGAGAAAGAAATTGTTGCTGCTTTAGCTAATCTAATAATGATTTAAATTGTATCCTCTTTACTTGCCACATGCACATGATGCGGTTGCACGCTGCCAAGTGCAACACGGGACACAACGAAAAGACAAGAAAAGAATTACAAAGAAAATGCGAAGTGTGTGTTGTGTATAAAACAAAGAAAGTTAACTTGTACCAAGTTTTTTTTTCATCTTTGAGTTTTTTTTTCCATTTTTTTTCCATTTTTTTTTCTGTTTTTTTTTTTCCATTTTTTTTTCTGTTTTTTTTTTTTGTTTACACATTTTAACTCGGCTGCCTTCGCTGCCGGCTGACTTGGTTAACTTGGCTAAGTTGACTGCCATGTCTTCTTCTTCTTCTTGTTCTTGTTCCCGTCTCGGCATGTGTACACACGACATCCAGAAAGGATCTGTCGAGATGCTCCATCGCGATGCCTGTTGCCCCTGTTCCTCTTTCTGTTCCTCCTGCAACTCTTTAGCTGTCTCTCTGCCAACTTTTGGTAGTGCGGCGACATCTGCCAATGTTTTGAACACACACACACACACACACACGCACACACACACACAGTTGGAGAGTATACAAAGTGTTTGGACTATGAGATACCCTGTAAAATGTTTAACAGCAAGAAGAATGGGAAACGAGTGAAAAAGTGAAAAGTTGTCTATCGGAATCGATTAAAATCGATGTTAATGTTTCAAAAATATCGATTAATCGAATGTTTCTGTTGATGATCAATACTATCGATAACTACTCTTGTTTCCGATTCGTATATGTTATCGATAACAGCTAAAACGTTTAAAAAACATCGATTAATCAAATGTTTCTGCTGATTATCAATACATAGGCAGAGGATTCTAAGCTATCGATAACTACTCTTGTTTCCGATTCGCATATGTTATCGATAACAATTAAAACGTGTAAAAAAACAACGATTAATCGAATGTTTCTGTTGATTATTGTATAAAAACAGCTAATACCTGGATTCTTAGTTCATTAATCGATAACACATTCAAGCAAAAACAATCGATTATCGATATATCGATGTTAACGTTTCAGAAAACATCGATTAATCGAATATTTCTATTGATTATTGTATAAAAACAGCTAATACCTGGGCAATGAGTTCATTAATCGATAACACATTCCAACAAAAACAATCGATTATCGATATATCGATGTTAACGTTTCAGAAAACATCGATTAATCGAATATTTCTATTGATTATTGTATAAAAACAGCTAATACCTGGATTCTTAGTTCATTAATCGATAACACATTCAAACAAAAACAATCGATTATCGATATATCAACTTCTTGGTTTGCATAGGCAATAGGGATCATGTGCTTCTAAGCTATCGATAACTACTCTTGTTTCCGATTCGCATATGTTATCGATAACAACGAAAATCGATTAATCGAATATTTCTATTGATTATTACATCAAAACAGCCAATACCTGGAGTCTCTGTTCATTAATCGATAACACATTCAAACAAAAACAATCGATTGATTATCGATATATGAACTTCTTGTTTAATATCGCAGAAAAGTAGAAGCTACGAAGCACAATTTATCGATAAACGATTTCGATTGCAGTTTATCGATTGTTGAACCATTAGAAAAGATCGACATATATAGATATATAAAATCGTATGAAATGTATTCATAATACTTTACAATATATCATTTATCGAATTTATCTCTCTCTCATTGTAGGGTATGCAAAGGTGTATAACACTGGAAGCGGTAAGTTGTGCGGGGGAAGGGGGGGGGGGGGGGGGGAGATGTATCTTGAGATGCCAGCAAGGAGCCAAGTGTTGCACACACACACACACACACACACACACATACACAGACGGGCGCGCGAACGCAAAAGGACAAACTCCTTGACAAAATAATAATGAAAAAGTAACTGAAAGTAACACACGAACATACACACACACATACGAACACACACACACATACTCTGAACACATCTCAGCTCCGTCAGCTTCGTTGCTTCCACAACCCGCACCCCGTCCCGCATCCCCTTCGACTAGTTCAAAGTCGAACTCTTCCATCATCATGTGTAAGGCGAGGCGAAAGTCGAAAGCCAGATTGTGTGTATGTGTATATGTGTGTGCGTGTGTATGTGTGTGTGTGTGTGTGTGTGTTTGGGTGTGCGTGTGTGTGTGTGTGTGTTTGGGTGTGTGTTTGTGTGTGTGTGTGTGTGGAAATTGGTGCGAGTAATTGGTTTGTTAGAACAAAACTTATAGCAAGGCAAATGGCATGCCCTAGAAATGCTTCTTCTGCTTCTTCTTCTTCTGCTCCCGCCCAGCTGGACATGGCCAAAGTTTTTCCTGCGACTCACCTGAAGGGTGGAGGGGCAGCAGCAGCAACAACCTAATAATAATCTGCATGTGTGCATGCCATGCCGAAAAACTTAAAAGCATGTCACAGAGTTTTCAGCTTACAGATTTCGATGCTTCTCCTCTGCTTGCAACTTTGCAACGTTGCACACAGCCGCACGTACACTGCAAGAAAATTGTGTGCATACCATTGCTTTGGCCTTCGATATGAAGCGCTGGGAAAAACAACGAGCTAGAGACTCCAGCTATGGAATATAAGCTCGTCTAATCCCTAAAATTTTCGATAACTTTTCCCGGTTTCGATATACACATGTTATCGATAACTAGAAAATCTTAAATTTGGAAAACTTTGAGATTTGGAACAGAAGCTCGTTTAATTCCTAGTTTGTTTCAAATTTTCGATAACTTTTCTCGTTTTCGATATACACATGTTATCGATAACAAGAACATCTTGAATTTGGAAAACTTTTAGATTTGGAACATAAGTTCACCTAATCCCTAGTTTGTTTTAAATTTTCGATAACTTTTCACGTTTTCGATATACACATGTTATCGATAACAACAAAATCTTGAATTTGGAAAACTTTGGGATTTGGAACATAAGCTCGCTAGTTTGTTTCAATTTTCCGATAACTTTTCTCGTTTTCGATATACACATGTTATCGATAACAAGAAAATCTTACATTTTGAAAACTTTGAGATTTGAAATAAAAGCTCGCCTAATCCCTAGTTTGTTTTAAATTTTCGATAACTTTTCTCGTTTTCGATATACACATGTTATCGATAACAACAAAATCTTGAATTTGGAAAACTTTGGGATTTGGAACATAAGCTTGCTAGTTTGTTTTAAATTTTCGATAACTTTTCTCGTTTTCGATATACACATGTTATCGATAACAAGATAATTTTGAATTTGGAAAACTTTGAGATTTGGAATATAAGCTCGCCTAATTCCTAGTTTGTTTTAAATTTTCGATAACTTTTCTCGTTTTCGGTATACACATGTTATCGATAGCAACAAAATCTTGAATTTGGAAAACTTTGGGATTTGGAACATAAGCTCGCTAGTTTGTTTCAAATTTTCGATAACTTTTCTCGTTTTCGATATACACATGTTATCGATAACAACAAAATCTTGGATTTGGAAAACATTGAGATTTGGAACATAAGCTCGTTTAATCCCTAGTTTGTTTGAAATTTTCGATAACTTTTCCCCATTTTCGATATACACATGTTATCGATAACAAGAAAATCTTATATTTTGAAGACTTTGACATTTTTGACATATTTGAAAAGACTTAAGTATGAAGTAAATGTAATAAATCAATTATTTTTCTTGCTTAATTTTTGTTAAGGACCTCTTCTCGTTTTGTTCAGTGTACTTGCTGAAGAAATGGAGTTGCACCCAATATACCGGGAAGCGTGTAAGAAGAAGAAGCAGATACACGTGTAGCATGTCAGTGACATGTACAAGGAGCTGGCTTTCGGAGTAGACCCCAACCACACCCCCCGCAGCATCTCCCCAACCCTCCCGCCCTAACTCCTTGCTACTCCTCACAAGTCCAGATTCAAGTTTCAGTTCAGTTCAGGTCAGGTGCACACACACACACACACACACACACACACACACACACGCACACTCACACACACACACTCACACACACACACTCACACACACACACTCACACACACACACAAAGGTTAAAAAGCAATTTTTCGATATGTCAGCGAACAAAATTTCATTACAAAATTTTGTATTTGCCTTTTGCGATTTTTCCTTCTTTTTTTGTTGCTTGTTTTGTCTCATTGTTGTTGTTGTTGTAACAACAATAATCAAAGCACGCAAGCAGCACCAACAACAACAACAATAACAACAACAACAAGTTGTCTCCTTTTGTTTGCCGTTATTATTGTTTCTATTATTTCCATTTCCGTTTCGAACTTTGTCTCAAGTGTCTCCTCATTTTGTTGAGGGGAGAAATTTTTTGTTGCCAGTGCTGATAAACGTCAGTTAGCAGTGTTGTTAAGAGCTCTCTTTCTCTGTGTGTGTGTGTGTTATTGTTTGAAAACTGTTTTTCAAATGTTAAATGAAAATGAAAACTATTCCAATTAGTCTAATTTCCTCTTAATGCATCTGAAACAAAATTAGTTGGCTATTAAGTTGCAAGAAAAAAACAGAAACCCGACTAGATGATACCCTGAACCCCATACAGTCAGTTCTAGCAAATATGTGTGCGTGTGTTCCTGTTTATTGCGTACTTTAGTTAACTTCAATGCTCCATATCTCCGGTGATACTCAACCGATATATATAAAAATTTCACAGATTGTCATTATTTCAATACATCTTTCAAACGCCATCTCAAAATTTTCAAAATTCAAGATTTTGTTGTTATCGATAACATATGTTTATCGAAAAAGGGAAAAGTTATCGAAAATTTGAAACAAACTAGGCGAGCTTATGTTCCAAATCTCAAAGTTTTCCAAATTTTAAGATTTTGTTGTTATCGATAACATGGGTATATCGGAAACGGGAAAAGTTATCGAAACTATAACGACTCGGCTGTTGAGGCCGATCAAGAATATATATAATTTTCCAAATTCAAGAATTTGTTGTTATCGATAACATGTGTTTATCGAAAACGATAAAAGTTATCGAAACTATATCGACTGGGCTGTTGATGATGATCACGAATATATATACTTTATGGGGTCGCAGATGCTTCCTTCTGCCTGTTACATACTCTTCCACAATGCCAATATACCCTTTTTACCCATTTTCAATGGGTTCAGGCTCAAATAAGAAACTAGTTTCCAACAAAAATAAAACAAGCGCACATTTAATTATTAAGATATATGTTAACAGGGTTGCTTTCATTAATAATATTAAAGGACATTCACTTGAACTCATCAAATAATCGGTGAAATATATTTCGAATTCAAATTTAACATAATGCCCCCAATACCTTGTCGTATTTGTGTACTGGTGAGTAAGCATTTGGGAGGATTTGGTTCTTTTGTTGTTGCAAATGAAATGCAAAATCATCTGATTCGTCCTTTACGAGGAGGGTTGGGATTGCGAGCTCATTGAGAAGGATGTAATTTATTATTATTAATAACAATAATACGCATATATGCATATGCAAAGTGTGCTTGAAAGGACGAATGGGTTCCTGGCCATGGCCAAAACGTACACAATTGCCATGGCCATGAGGTCCTTGAGCGTTGACTGCTTGCAGTTGAAATCAACGTTTAAAAAGGATTTGCCATGCTAAATATTTTCAAATGCCTTAAGCGATTCAAAAATTACATCACTCGAGTAAATATGAGAGGACCAAGGGCACAAGGATAACTGAAGATGCCAAGACCGACGAGGAGGAAGGAGCACACGCCACCCCCACGATTAATGGCAACGAAGAATGTAATGTAGCGAATATGCCAAAGTTGCCGTACTGATTTCAAAATGTTGAATGTAAAACTCTCTCACTCTGTGTGTGTGTGTGTGTGTGTGTGTGTGGGTGTGGGTGTGTGCTTGTGTGTGTGTGTTTGTGTGTGTGTGTGTGTGTGGGCGGCAAACAAAACAAAGGCTCCAAGTTGTTAGCCCGCAAGCAGAAGCAAAAAACAACAAGATACAAATGTATATGTATAGCTTTTAGCCGGTACGCCGACGTTTGCAATACCCTTTCGCACAAGGAGCGGTTCTGTTGGAGCTCTAAACCACTTGAGTGGGTTCAGTGTTAAGTTCGAGGTCACAAATATATAGTGTTGTGGTACAGCAAGAAGGTCCTTCGACTAGGTACTTCCCAGTTCCTATGGTGTACCGTATTGGTAGAGATATTTGATGTTGATGTTTTAGGTTAGGTTAGATAACTTAAACTTAGTTAAATACATAATGTTTTTACTTATTCAACGAACTGTATTATCCACTGGTAGGGTATAATAAGAACAACGGCAACAACAAAAATAATAAAACGTTCAATCGGGTCGGGCAAGGTCCTTCATGTGGCCCTAAAGGCCATCTACTTCTTGCTCATGCATTTCAGACTCGCTCTGAGCTCGATCCAGATCCGAATTTTTCTACTCTTTACTTTCTTTTACTCTCTCTCTGTAGCATAACCTAACAAGGTCATTGACCCCTACCAAAGGTCATTGACCCCTAGCAAGGTCATTGACCACGGGCAAAGTCATTTACCCCTAGCAAGATCATTGACCCCTAATGAGGTCAGTGATCCCTAACAAGGTCATTGACCCCTAGCATGTTCAGTGACCCCTACCAAGGTCATGCATCCCTACCAAGGTCATTGATCCCTAGCAAGGTCATTGACCCCTAGCAAGGTCAGTGATCCCTGCCAAAGGTCATGGATCCCTACCAAGGTCATTGATCCCTACCAAGATCATTGACCCCTAATCAGAGACCCCCAATGAGGTCAGTGACCCCTTCGGTCACCGTTTGCTTGATTTAACCATGCATTGAGGAAAAGTGGAAAACAGATGCGGGGGCGTGGTGGATGGGACTTGTGGCAAACGGAAGTGAAAACTCTGTTCTGGAAGGGATAGAGTGAAACTGCGGTCGCCTTGGCGGTTGGTTGGACGGACGGTCGGACGGACGGTCGGACGGATGGTCGGACGGATGGTCGTATGGTCTCCGAGTACGGTGCTCGACATTATCGAGAAATGAAAACAACTCAAGCGAAAATACAATCATATTTTTATTGCCAGCTGGTTGGCTGCATGTCGACTGAGTGGATGGGTTGGGTTGGGTTTTGGTTTTGGTTGGATGATAGGGGTGGGTGGATGGGGGATGGGGGATGGCAGAGGGTCGTCAACCAATTCTCGTTTGCTCGCTCGTTTAGTCTCGATTATACTTGGAGGCGTTTTTCTTAATAGTAGCAACAAGAACAAACGACAAGAGCGACAACCAAACGGCAAAAGGCAACAATAACAAACGCTGTGGCGCCCAACGTGGTCAACGACAACGACGACGACGACGACGACGACAAGGACTGAAATGAATTAAAACTGAATCAAAACATCTGGACGCACGACCATGAGACAACATAAACAGTATCGGCAGCCAGCAAGGAAGGAAGGACATCCAGCTGGCTCAAGCAGGACGAATCGAGTCAAAACATACGCTCGCTCTGCCCCATCTCCAACTCCCCCAACTCGCTCTATTTATTTTGACGGTCGCCTGCACATTGCTGAATGGCCACCAATCATACGATACTTTAATAGAGTTGCCACACTGTGCACAGTGTGACTCGGCATAGTTAAGTTATCACACTGTTGATACAATGATTAATGATTGTACTCCTTTTGGGCTAGCTGATATTGATGATGATACGAGACAACTAATTAGAACAGAAACACAAATTAGTTGAAGTCAGCATGGGTTGAGACTTACTCAAATGACCAGTTGTCATACTCAACGAAACAAGGAAACAGGACGAAAGTTTTAAGCCCCAAAAATGCAAGTTGAATGCTACTTAAAAAGTAGCTTACTACTAAACCAAAAGAAGTGCTAAAGATATCAATTACATCCTTCCCAAACTGATGATTAAAGAATCAATTACATCCTTCCCAAACTGATGATTAAAGAATCAGGGACTTCTTCCCAAACTGATGATTAAAGAATCAGGGACTTCTTCCCAAACTGATGATTAAAGATATCAATTATATCCTTCCCAAACTGATGATTAAAGAATCAATTACATCCTTCCCAAACTGATGATTAAAGGATTAGGGACTTCTTCCCAAACTGATGATTAAAGAATCAGGGACTTCTTCCCAAACTAATGATTAAAGATATCAATTACATCCTTCCCAAACTGATGATTAAAGAATCAGGGACTTCCCCAAACTGATGATTCAAGAATCAGGGACTTCTTCCCAAAGTAATGATTCAAGATATCAATTACATCCTTGCCAAACTGACGATTAAAGAATCAGGGACTTATTCACAACCTGATGATTAAAGAATCAGGGACTTCTTCCCCAACTCATGAATAAAGAATCAGGGACTTCTTCCCAAACTGATGATTCAAGAATCAGGGACTTCTTCCCAAAGTAATGATTCAAGATATCAATTACATCCTTGCCAAACTGACGATTAAAGAATCAGGGACTTATTCACAACCTGATGATTAAAGAATCAGGGACTTCTTCCCAAACTGATGATTAAAGAATCAGGGACTTCTTCCCAAACTGATGATTAAAGAATCAGGGACTTCTTCCCAAACTGATGATTAAAGAATCAAGGGACTTCTTCCCAAACTGATGATTAAAGAATCAAGGACTTCTTCCCAAACTGATGATTAAAGAATCAATTACATCCTTCCCAAACTGATGATTAAAGAATCAGGGACTTCTTCCCAAACTGATGATTAAAGAATCAATTACATCCTTCCCAAACTGATGATTAAAGAATCAATTACATCCTTCCCAAACTGATGATTAAAGAATCAAGGACTTCTTCCCAAACTGATGATTAAAGAATCAAGGACTTCTTCCCAAACTGATGATTAAAGAATCAATTACATCCTTCCCAAACTGATGATTAAAGAATCAGGGACTTCTTCCCAAACTGATGATTAAAGAATCAGGGACTTCTTCCCAAACTGATGATTAAAGAATCAATTACATCCTTCCCAAACTGATGATTAAAGAATCAGGGACTTCTTCCCAAACTGATGATTAAAGAATCAGGGACTTATTCCCAAACTGATGATTAAAGAATCAGGGACTTCTTCCCAAACTGATGATTAAAGAATCAGGGACTTCTTCCCAAACTGATGATTAAAGAATCAGGGACTTCTTCCCAAACTGATGATTAAAGAATCAGGGACTTCTTCCCAAACTGATGATTAAAGAATCAGGGACTTCTTCCCAAACTGATGATTAAAGAATCAGGGACTTCTTCCCAAACTGATGATTAAATAATCAGGGACTTCAGGCCGTGTTGTTTCCTATCTAAGTTTTCGAATTGCTTTAGCTAATAAAATCTTTTCAATCATTTATTAACCGCAGAGCAAAGACTTAAGCTCAAGTGTGTTTCGCATACAGAAATCCCATCTCTTAAGACTAAGCTAAAAGCGATGAGTTTTAAGCTCTTCTTTTACCTTCTTCTTTTTAAGGTGGGGTAGGCAAATGTATGCATACAAATAATAAAACTATCAACGCGGCTGGTCGCACTTGAGCCAACAACAGCATCTGTTGCCTTCTCGGCCCTAAACCACTCCGACAAACCACAAAAAACAAAACAACTAACAAGGCTCTAGTCGAGGTATCTCGACTAGAAGATACCCTCAAGCCTATACTTAAGTGTTTGCTAGTATGTGTGTGTGTGTTTACTGCGTACTTGCCTTAACTTCAATGTTCCATATCTCCGGAGTTTTTAAACCAATTTCAATAAAAGTTTTACATATTGTCATTATTTCGTTTAATGTTACAAACGCTATCTGAAAGTTTTCCAACTTCAAGATTTTGTTGTTATCGATAACATGTGTATATCGAAAACGGAAAAAGTTATCGAAAATTTGAAACAAATTAGGCTAGCTTATTTCCAAACCTCAAAGTTATCCAAATTCAAGATATTTTTGTTATCGATAACATGTGTATATCGAAAATGGGAAAAGTTATCGAAAATTTGAAACAAACTTGGGATTAGGCTTATGTTCCAAATCTTAAAGTTTTTCAAATTCAAGATTTCGTTGTTATCGATAACATGTGTTATCGAAAACGGGAAAAGTTATCGAAACCATATCGACTCGGCTGTTGATGCTGATCACGAATATATATACTTTATGGGGTCGCAGATGCTTCCTTCTGCCTGTTACATAGCTTTCCACAATACCAATATACCCTTTTTAGGCATTTGAAATGGGTTAGGGTATAAAAAGAACAAAACTAAGAAACACACAAGGAATAGAATAGAATAGAAAAAAAGGAAAACAACAACGAAGAGTGGTGGGCGGATGGTGGAAGGTGGGTGAGGTGGTGTAGATGATCGTGGGGGGTGGGGGGGGGGGGGGGTCATAAAGGATATGCAAGGTAAGCAATTTGCATTTGCACACCGCAAAACGGTAAAGCAAAACTTGAAACACAGCCAGACGGCAACGGCAACGACAAAGCAGACGACAACAACAATTTCAGAAATATGCTAAATAACTAAAAGACAAAAACAAAAAAAATGAAAGAAAATAATATGCATGCACATACACAGTGGTGAATTCGACGGTGGTGGTGGTGGTGGTGGAGGTGGAGGTGGAGGTGGGGACAAAGTACTTTTAAGAAGTTGCCGAAAATTGTTAAAACGGGGGGAGAGAGGAAACTGCAGAGAGGCAGCACCTGTGGCAAAACTCTTAACCCACCACCAACACCACCACCACCCCCCTTTTAACCCGTTGACCATACCCAAAACCAAACAACAACAATTGGCCAGCAGTTCGTTCGTTGGTTCAAATAATCAAGTGAAGCAGAAGAAGCACAACTTTGGAGCATGCTGTTATTGAAAATAGTTATACAATTTATATATATATGTATCATGGACAAAGGTCAGAGAGACAAGGAGAAGAAGAAGAAGACTGACTTGCTGAATGCCTGCATTTTGCATAACAAAGGAGACACACAGCGTGTTCCCAAAGTACTTCAAATTGTCAGTTGAAATGTCTGCTCAAGATGCTCCCAACAACAACAACAACAGCAACAACAACAACTAAACATAAATCAAGTAAGCTGCTTTGTCGGCTTACAAACGTTTGCTTACATTTTGCACAGCAACAAAACAAATCGACATACAAATTTACTCAAAGGTGAACTTAACTACGCAACGATAACCGATGAATTTCACCACACCACACCACACCCCACAACCACCACAGCACACTCCCACCACAGCACACTCTCACCACAGCGCTCGCACGCTCGCTCGCTCGCTCTCTCCCACTCATTCTTATCTACGCAACGATAACCGTTGAATTTCAACACACCCCACTCCCACCACACCACAGCGCTCACTCATTCTTTCTGTTTGTGTATGTGTGTGTGCGTGCAATCGAGTGACTGAACATTTAATATGCAGCTATGCTAATTCTAAATTGGTTACTCATGAAGAGCAGCACTCTCTGCTGTTGCTCTGCGCTTGAAGTGTATATCTCCCATCTCGCTTACTCGCTAGTAACTACAAATGCAGCTTCTTCTGCTTCTTGTTCAGTTAACAAACCACTTGAAAATACTTATTTATGTGATTTGCTCTTGTGTGTGTGTGTGTGTGTTTGTGTGCCGAAAACAAAAAAGTAGAAGATGAGCAAATCTATAATTTGTTGGTAGGGCAATTTAACTGTACTTTACAGTTATGATGAAATTATTTGGTTGCCAACAACAGCTACACTATGCAACTTAGTGAAGAGTTAAGCTTTTTTGTTGGTATGTGTAATGGAAATTATTAATATTTTATGTTATGTTTTCAACAACAATGTTTCCAACTACCGATTTGCCCTTTTGAAAGGAAACAAATAATAATATTACATGAATTCATAATATACATATATATAAAAGTACTGTCAGTTCGTATAAGAAAACTTTCCATCATCTTCAGAGCACAACAACAACACAAAAGTGGTTGGAGGGGGGGGGGGGGGGGGGGGGGGAAGCGTTGCTAAAGGGACTTAACGGGACCTGGGAACGGTGCTTGAGTTGGGTGAACAGAGCTAAAACTAAACCAAAACTAAATCCATACGGTATACATTTTCGCATGCACGGCGTGCACCCATGTAAGTGTGTGTGTGTGTGGGTGTTCATATGTGTCCGTGTGTGTGTGAGTGCCTGTGTATTTGTGTGTGTGTGTTTGTGTAGTTAGGTGTATTTCTATTTTGCGATTGAGCTGTCCAAATGCGCCTTTTAATGTAATCTCTAACGGATTTGTTTTGACAAGCGCCATCCTCTTGCCTTCTCCCTCTCCTTCTCCCTTTTCCACTGCTTGTTGTTATGTGTGTGTGTGTTTCGATATGATTTTTCGGGTCGTCCACACTTGTTCCTTCATAAATAAATATTTGATTGCTCAAGCGTTACTAATTTGTTTTATTTATTACATTTGTAAAAATGTTTTTTAGTTTTTTTCCTTACCTTTTCATTCCATTTCAGAACCCCGTTAGTTAAGGCTGGTTGCTTTCACTATATGATGATGTAAGGAAGCATCTCCAAACCCATAAAGTATATATATTCTTGATCAACATCAACAGCAGAGTCGATATAGCTATAGCTCAGAGACTATAGGAGCTAGAGACTCCAGATTTGGAACATAAGCTCGCCTAATCCGATATATTTTCGATAACTTATCGATAACAACAAAGTCCTGAATTTGGATAATTTTCAGATTTGGAACATAAGCTCGCCTAAACCCTAGGCAGTACAAACTTTCGATAACTTTTTTCCGTTTTCGATATACACATGTTATCGATAACAAGAAAATCTTGAATTTGGCAAATAAGATTTGGAACATAAGCTCCCCTAATCCCAAGTTTGTTTAAAATTTTCGATAACTTTTCCCCGTTTCGATATACACATGTTATCGATAACAACATATTCTTGAATTTGGAAAACTTTGAGATTTGAAATCTCAATCCCTAGTTTGTTTCAAATTTTCGATAACTTTTCCCGTTTTCGATATACATATGTTATCGATAACAACAAAGTCCTGAATTTGGAAAATTTTAAGATTTGGAACATAAGTTCGCCTAATCCCTAGTTTGTTTCAAATTTTCGATAACTTTTCCCGTTTTCGATAAACACATGTTATCGATAACAACATAATCTTGAATTTGGAAAACTTTGAGATTTGGCAGATAAGCTCGCGTTAACACTAGTTTGTTTCAAATTTTCGATAACTTTCCTCATTTTCGATATACACATGTTATCGATAACAAGAAAATCTTGAATTTGGAAAACTTTCAGATAACGTTTGTAACATTAAACGAATTAATGACAATCTGTTTAAGTTTTATTGAAATCGGTTGAGTATCACCGGAGATATGGAACATTGAAGTTAAGGCAAGTACGCAGTACACACACACACACACACACACATGCTAAGTATGAGTTAATATTATTAAACATATTCTTTGGTCGTAGTTCGCAGTATGCATAAAATAGGCTGCTTTTGTGTTTAATTCAGTACGTTGCAGTTGCAGTTGCACTTGCCACTCACGTACCCCACTCACACGTGTGTGTGTGTGTGTGCGTGTTAGTGTGTGTGTGAGTGTTGGCAACTCATTTGTGGAGCCAACTATGATATGTAAATATTGGGGTAGCGCCAAGTGGATTTTTCCCATACGGAGGCGCTGATGCGAATGGCGAATGTGGATAACTTAGTGAGGAGGAGGAGGAGGAGGTGGATAGCGTGGGAGGTGCATATGCGGTTGCCAGTTAGTGGGGTGGGGAAGGGGATGCGCGGGGGGTTGGTGGTGGGGCTTTTGCTGACTCCACTTTGGCACTGGCAAATGCGATTTACATATTACTAGAGTGTAGAGTCTGCTTTGAATAAACTCGGCTCGGCTTTATCTCCACTTTTTCACCACACCTCTCTCTCCCCCTCTCGCTCGCTCACACGCTCTTCATATATGTGTGTGTGTGCGTGTGTGTGTGCGTGTGTGTGTTTGTGCAGTTTTTAAATTTGCAAACATGAGCATGTAAATTTGCAATGAATAAATTAACCAACTGATTCTTCAGTTCTGTTTGTCGTATGATGTTTTGAGGCGTTAACCAACACTTTCGCTATTTATTTAATATAAATTGACAGTCCCTTCGCCCCCCCCCTTTTGGCTTTAAAGTCATGCACGTGCTGTCTCTTTCTCGCTCGCACAGTTTTTAATCAATTTTCATTATGCGCGTTTTGCTGTCCAGCAAGAAGAAGAAGAAGACGTAGAAATCACTCAGCCGCAGGCCTTAGACCGTCTGCCCGTCTGTCCCTCTATCGCTGTCTCTGTCTGTCTGCCACTCGTATCTCTGTGTATGTTCCCTCCTCCTCTCACTCCTTGCTTTTCCTGTTGTTGTTGTCGCATTCTTATTGTGGCGAAAGAAAAAACAATCACGTGGCGCCAGAGATAGACAGGCCTGCCAGGCTGAAAACAACTCTTTTTTTTGTGTTTTTGCAACATCAACAATATATCCAAGTACACTGAGCGAAACCAAAGGTAACTAACCCGAGCCCTTCAACTACATAGACGATATAATGTCAAAGTTTTCTAAAAGTTATGATTGTATAGTTATCGATAATATGTGTATATCGTTATCGAAAAATGTTATCGATAATATTTGTATATCGTTATCGAAAAATGTTATGTTACAACCAATTTGATCTCGCTTTTAATTTTAACCTCTCGAAAGTTATGATTTTATTGTTATCGATAATATGTGTATATCGTTATCGAAAAATGTTATCGATTGAAGTTGCAACCAATTTGATCTCGCTTTAACTTTTAATCTGTCGAAATGTATGATTTTTTTGTTATCGACAATATTTGTATATCGTTATCGAAAAATGTTATCGATCGAAGTTGCAACCAATTTCATCTCGCTTTAGCTTTTAATCTTTCGAAAGTTATGATTTTATTGTTATCGATAATATGTGTACATCGTTATCGAAAAATGTTATCGATCGAAGTTGAAACAAACTTGATCTAGCTTTAACTTTTAATCTTTTGAAATTTATGATTTTATTGTTATCGATAATATTTGTATATCGTTATCGATAAATGTTATCGATCTAATACAAATATATATATATATATATTGATACAAATTTGATCTAGCTTTAACTTTTAATCTTTCAAAAGTTATGATTTTATATATATCGATAATTTAGAGTTATCGATAATATGTGTATATCGTTATCGAAAAAATGTTATCGATCGAAGTTGAAACAAACTTAATCTAGCTTTAACTTTTAATCCTTCGAAAGTTACGATTTTATTGTTATCGATAATATGTGTATATTGTTATCGATTGAAGTTGAAACCAATTTGATCTAGCTTTATCTTTTACTCTTTCAAAAGATATGATTTTATTGTTCTCGATAATATGTGTATATCGTTAACTATGATTTTATTGTTATCGATAATATGTGTATATCGTTATCGAAAAATGTTATCGATCGAAGTTGAAACAAATTAGATCTCGCTTAATCTTTTGAAAAGCTTAGTTTCCAAAGTCTAATCTTTCAAAACTTATGATTTTTTTATCGATAATATGTGTATATCGTTATCGAAAAATGTTATCAATCGAAGTTGAAACAAATTTGTTCTCTTTTTTACTCTTTTACTCTTTCAAAAGTTATGATTTTATTGTTATCGATAATATGTGAATATCGTTATCGAAAAATGTAATCGATCCAAGTTGAAACAAACTTGATGAAGCTTTAACTTTTGAAAGGCTTAGATGCCAAATCAAATGTCTTCAGCTTAAGGAATATGACTATATCGATTTTGATTCGGATCAAGAATATATATATATATATATATATATATATATATGTACTTTATGCGTTCATGTCACCAATTTTCTAATGAACCTTATGTATTTTTTTTTATTTTTTTTTGTTATTTATTTATATGCGAATGAAACTTTTTTCGAGTGTAGCTGAGAGATGAAATGGAATGGGAGTAACGGGAGTAAATGGGAGAAACGAAATCACAGATGGAACAAAGCGTCAACGGCAGCAGCCAAGGCAACGGAGCGACAACGAGGACAGCAGGAATAGGCGAGACCGAAGGACAGAAACAGAATACGGGATAAACTTCTAGTCAGCCACAAGAGGGAGACAGAGCGAGGGAGAGAGAGATAGCAAGTGAAAGAAGAAAAAAAAGAACAAGACACAAAACAACAAAAAGAAAAGAAAATGAAAAGGAAAAGAAAAAGAAAAAGAAACGACCACAACGAGCCGAGAAAACTCAATTAAACTTTTGTAATTACAGCTAAAACGGAAGAAGATATTTATCCAGTATAATTGCATTGAAGGCAAATGAAATAAAAGAATACAACAACAACAACAATAACAAGAAGAGGGTGGGAAGGAGCGGTAGAGGGGAAGAGAAGAGCAAAGGCGAGGCCAAAAACCAAAGCAGACAGCAATGGACAAAACTGAAAAGTGCTGTCCAGGTGACCGCCGAAACGCTGGAGAGCCTGTGGCGCCACAAGTGCCACTTGCAACACAGACAGAAGAGAGAGAGACAGGGAGAAAGAGAGAGAGAGTGAAAAAGAGAGAAAGAGACACAGAGAGAGGGAGAGAGAGTTTATCAAATCCAATAACAAATTGTTTAATTGCATATAAAGGGTTTTTCAATTGGCGCGGTTAGATTTTGGGCGGCACGTGGCGGCCATTTTGTTTTGCTGAAATCTGTCAAATTATTTGTTTCTTATACAGTTACTTATGTCAAATCATCATGGCAAGTTACACGATTGAACAGCACATTGAAATAATAAATTTTTTTTATCAAAATTTCGTTAATACGAAAATTGAAAATTGGACCACTCGGATTCGTGCCACCGTTAGAATCCGAGCTGGGGATTTGCATGATGTCATATGCCATACTTCATGGCATACATAGGCCTTTCAAATAAAAAAATAATGTTTTTAATATCTCACACATAACTTGTTTTATTCTATTTCAATATCTACTTATTGAAAAACCCCATATGTAGAAACAAATCAAAGAACTAGAGGAACACTCAATGAAAAACGTTGTTGTCAGTGTTGCCAACATAACCAAAAAAAATAACCAAAATAAATCTCCGCTTCCTTATTACATATCTGCCACATATGCTTCTATGGTTTCGCTATGCAAGCGGCTAAACTCGCCCGCCGTGCAAATCCCAATCTCATAGTTCTCCGCCAACAGGGTCTGATCGTTGTCCTGGCGCAAGGCGTTCAAGGCCAGACAGATGGCGAAATCGGTGGTGATCGTGCGCTTATAGTACTGATGCATATAGTCCATGCGTTGGTCGGCATTCGCGCCAATAGCCAGCGACTTGTAGAGGGCGTGGCTGCCCTCGGCAGTCAGATGGTAGAGTCGCGACTTATCGTTCTCCCAGCCGGCGAGCATCAGGGACAGGCCGAAGGGACGGAAACCGCTCGACTGGCAGTACTCCTGCATGGTCGCGGATATATCGTTGAGTATGGCCCGCAATGTCATCCTGCGGCCGTAGCGCAAATAATGTAAATCGTCCTGCACTAGGACACGTTTGGTCAGCATACGAAAATCGGGTCGCAGGCCGGCATACGATAGGGCCCTACCGGAACTCAGGGCCTCCACTTTGACGACGCTGCTGGGTACGGCCAGTTTCGCTCGGAGACGCCTCTCGGCGGCCAGTACTATGCCGTCTGTGGCACGTATGCCAACCACTGGCTCGCCCTCATCGCCGGCAATATTCGCATACTCCACTTGCTTTAGCTTGCCCGCTCGATCGAACGTTGTCGCCGAGTAATTGTGTCCTTCGGTATTCATTTAAGAAAAAATTTAGTTTTTTTCCTTTCGTAAGTTTTTATTTTTTATTTAAAGCCTCTTTAATGAATGTTTCGTTTGACAATTTTAACTCATTGCTTACTAAGTTAACACATAACTGAACAAAAAAAAATCCCCCCCCCCCCCTTCCATTTACTGGTTCCGAACCCAACCGAACTCTACCGCTCCCCTCGTTGATGTAGCTTCTTTGATTTCATACTTCTTTTCTTTTTTGTTGGGTTAATTCTCAACCATGTACGAATGGAAGAAAAGCTCCTGTAGGGTCTCCTCGAACGAGTCTGGCCACAGGATGAGCATGTGCTCCTTGAGGACCTCGTATTTGGTGTGCTTACCCAACGGTTTCTCACCAACGGCCGCCAACGTCTTATTGAATATGGCCTTCTCGGCCTTTTCGAGCACACCATGCAAGAACTTCTGCAATAGCCAGCACTTCAACTTAGTGTTGAACACCGCATATTGGGCAAAAATGGTCTCCAGTTCGATGAACCATTCTTCCAATGGGGACTCCATGTAGGGCAGCAGTGGTACCGTCTCCATAATGTGCAAATATTCGCTGAAACTTTCTTCGAATTTGTTAATGGTCATGTTTGCTGCAACAAAAACCCATCTACTGTTTATTACTCAACACTGGTTACAATGTGCTACGTACCGGCAATGTTGTCTCACGCTTCGTGGTTTTTCAGAAAATTCTTACGTTTTACAAACGAATTTTATACGTTTCTTTTGTACAACAAAAAGAAACTTGACTTTTCGGCTTTCAAGCTGGCACTAATCACAAAACAATATCGTCTTAACGATTATTAACTTTTCGTAAACCCCATTGAAATTGTTGTCAAAAGGAAGTAACAACTTTTTGAACTTTCAAACACTTGAATAGTTCCACTCGATTAAAGTAATGAGTGGAACTACTTCCCTTACTTGCTCCCTCCCAAAACCTTCGGATTTTGGTTTCCTTGTGACCTTTCCCTCGATTTCTCTCCCTCTCTCTCCCTCACTCTCTCCCCCTCTCTCTCTCTCTCTCTCACTCTCTCTCCCTACTACTACTACTACTACTTCCCTTACTTGCTCCCTCCCAAAACCTCCGGATTTTGGTTTCCTTTCCCTCGATTTCTCTCTCTCTCTCTCTCACTCTCTCTTTCTCTCCCTCTTTCTCTGCTTCTGTTTGCCTGTTGATGAAGACATTAATTTGATGCAAATCGCGTCAACTGAACACAATCGAAGTGCTAATTGCGCTTCTTTCAATGCACTAACTCCCAACCCTGCCCTGCCCTACCCTACCCTACCCAACCTTACCCTACCCTACCCTACCCTACCCAACCCAACCCTACCCTTCAACCCTTTCACCTGTCTATGCCTATCCACAATGTGCGCTAACAAACAGTCAGCCAATCACCAGCAACAGCAACACCAACAGCAACAGTAGCTTCATCATCAACAACATCATCATCATTGTCATTGTCATTAGGCTGGTAAGAGGGAGAGAGAGAGAGTGAGGAACCAGGAACTAGGTAAATGGTAAATTCAACAGGAATAGCAGCAGTGTTGGGGGCTTGTATCAGGTAGCTCTGCAGTGCTCGGGTTCACTTCATTATGTATGCGCGACACAGACAATGGGCCACTGATGGACGTGCTGTGCAATTGCAACCAGCTTGGACACCAGCAACATCAGCAACAACAGCAACAGCAACAGCAGCAGCATCAATGGGGCATCAACAGTCCGTGGCCACCACAAACATAGACGTTGCAACACCCAAAACAAGTAAGAAGACTCCAGTCGAGTTAACACGACTGGTACATACCCTGAACCCCACACTTAAGTGCTTGCAAGTAATGCGTACTTTCCTTAACTTCAATGCTCCATATCTCCGGTTTATCTCAACCGATTTCGATAAAAGTTTCACAGATTGTCATTATTTGGTTAACTGTTACGAACGCTATCGGAAAGTTTTCCAAATTCTAGATTTTGTTGTTATCGATAACATGTGTATATCGAAACGGGGAAAAGTTATCGAAGATTTGGAACAAACTAGGGATTAGGCGAGCTTATCTGCCAAATCTGAAAGTTTTCCAAATTCAAGATTTTGTTGTTATCGATAACATGTGTATATCGAAAACGGGGAAAGTTATCGAAAATTTGAAAAAAAAAAAAAACTAGGAATTAGGCGAGCTTATCTGCCAAATCTCAAAGTTTTCAAAATTCCAGATTTTGTTGTTATCGATAACATGTGTATATCGAAAACGGGGAAAGTTATCGAAAATATGAAACAAACTAGCAATTATGTTCCAAATCTGCAAGTTTTCGAAATTCAAGATTTTATTGTTATCGATAACATGTGTATATCGAAAACGGGAAAAGTTATCGAAAATTTGAAACAAACTATGAATTAGGCGAGCTTAGGTTCCAAATCTCAAAGTTTTCCAAATTCAAGATTTTGTTGTTATCGATAACATGTGTATATCGAAAACGGGGAAAGTTATCGAAAAATTGAAAGAAACTTATTTCATTATTTCATTTAATGTTACAAATGCTATCTGAAAGTTTTTCAAATTCAAGATTTTGTTGTTATCGATAACGGGAAAAGTTATCGAAACCATATCGACTCGTCTGGTGCTGCTGATCAAGAATATATATACTTTATGGGTTCGCAGATGCTTCCTTCTGCCATGTTTTTTTTCAGTGTATTTCCCCCGTCTCCCCTTCCCCCCTTAAGCAGACACTTGGCAAATCTGAGCAGTGTTTTGTACAAGGCTGCTCGCCGCCCTCAATGAATAAAATGTTTTGTAAATCTGAAACGCTTGTATGTGGCATGTGGCATGCAGCATACATGCAACACCTTGCCACTGTATGCACGAGTGTGTGTGTGTGATGTGTGTGTGAGTGTGTGTGTGTGATGTGTGTGTGTGTGATGTGTGTGTGATGTGCAATAGAGTCAAATTGCGAAGCATGTGGCGCCAGTTTATCTATTTGGCCGCTTCTGACCAGCTTGTTAAGTTTTTGCTCTTGCCACACACACACACACACACACACACATGCACATGCACATGCATCTCCGTTTACCGCTATGCCACACAAAACCTCACCTCCTTACCGCAAATCGAAACCCTGCCGAAGTGAAAATGAATGGCTCTCGTCTCTGCTCAGGTTTTGCTTCGATTCAGTCTTCCTCTCTACCTCTCTCTACCTCTCCCTCTCTCCCTCTCTCATCTCTGCTTCCTTCCTTGCTGTTCGTCAACATCAGAAAGGCTGTTGCTTTCAGGTTTCAGGTTTCAGTGTGACCGTCCGTCCATCCATCCATCCATCCGTTGTGCTTCCTATCGCTCTGTCTCCGTTTGGCAAAGTTATCTGGTTTAGCTTGTAATTTAATGTTGCCCCCATTTTGTGTGTGCCCCCCCTCAGCCCATTTAACGTTATTGGCGTGGAGCTGGGGGACAGCGGCTAACGGCAGATTGCATTTATAAGACGCTATTTTCGCGCTACGTAACATTAACTTAATGCTATTTTATACAGCTTGGCCTTTTTAGGTTGACCCACAGAAGAACGCAAGCTCAGCCATTTTCAAGCTAACCACCACTCAGATCAGCTTTGAAGCTAGAAAGCTGCCAGGCTTAAGCTTTTGTTTGGCGATCATACTGCTATGAAAGCTCTTTGATCAGATTCTCAGTTGAAGAAAAGCTTCCTCGCGTGACAAAAAGCTAAAAAGCTTCCAGCTTAAGCTTTTCACACAGGCAAAGCTTCCGCTAGGAAAGCTCTTCGATCAGATTCGCAGTTGAGAAAAGGTCTCTCGCGTGACAAACAGCTAAAAAGCTTTTGGATTAAGCTTTTATATGCCGATTCTCAGTTGGGAAAAGCTGTCTCGCACGAAAAACAGCTAAAAAGCTTTCCGCTCAAGCTTTTATGTGCAGATCTAACTGAATTCTCACTCACGCAGCCAAAGCTCTTTGCGGATCATCAGTTGAGAAAGATTTCTTGCGTGACTAAAAGCTTCCGGCTTAAGCTTTTATGTGTTTCAGTTGAGAAAAGCTCTCTCTTATAAGAAACAGCTAAAAAGCTTCCAGCTGAAGCTTTTGTGTGCCGATCTAACTGCTAGGAAAGCGCTTTGATCAGATCCTCCGCTGAGAAAAGCTCTCACTTAAAGCTCTCTCGCTTAAAACTCTCTCGCTGAAAGATTTCTCGCTGAAAGCTCTTTGATTAGATCCTCCGCTTAGAAAAGCTCTCGCTGAAAGCTCTCTAGCTGATAAAAGCTCTCCCGCTTAAAGCTCTCTCGCTTAAAGCTCTCTCGCTAAAAGCTCTTTGATCAGATCCTCCGCCGAGAAAAGCTTTCTCACTTAAAGCTCTCTCGCTTAAAGCTTTCTCACTTAAAGCGTGGAACGCTTAAAGCTCTATGATCAGTCCCTCCGCTGAGAAAATCTCTCTCGCTGAAAGCTCTTTAATCAGATCCTCCGGTGAGAAAATCTCTCTTGCTGAAAGGTCTTTGATTAGATTATCAGTTGAGAAAAGCTCTCTCCCTTAAAGCTCATTAATCAGATCCTCTCGCTGAAAGCTCTCTAGCTGAAATCTCTCTCGCTTAAAGCTCTTTGATTAGATCCTCCGCTGAGAAAAGCTCTCGCTTAAAGCTCTCCCGCTTAAAGCTCTCTCGCTTAAAGCTCTTTGATTAGATCCTCCGCTGAGAAAAGCTCTCGCTTAAAGCTCTCCCGCTTAAAGCTCTCTCGCTTAAAGCTCTCTCGCTTAAAGCTTTCTCACTTAAAGCGAGGAACGCTTAAAGCTCTATGATCATATCCTCCACTGAGAAAAGCTCTCGCTGAAAGCTCTCTAGCTGAGAAAAGCTCTCCCGCTCAAAAGCTCTCTCGCTTAAAGCTCTCTCGCTAAAAGCTCTTTGATCAGATCCTCCGCTGAGAAAAGCTCATCCGGCTGAAAGCTCTCCCGCCTTATAGCGTACGGAGCAAAAGAGATCCAGTCTAAACGCATAACAAAATCTCGCCCAGCAAGCTTATAATTTATATGGTATGCCGCGTATTTTATGCATCCTGATATTATGGACTTGAGTGCGCAGACACATTAAAGCCCGTTACGCGATGGATTATGACAAAAGAGCCGCACTTTCATTTAGTATATTTGCGTGTACGTATGTTTTTTATAAGCTTGCAACCAAAGTGCCGCAAGTTTAATGCGTATTCGAACTTAACGTGGCCCCGGCCCTGAAGCGTTTCATAAACTCGGCCAGCCGCGATTTATGAGCCAAAGCTTCAAGAGGATGTATATTATGTGTGTGTGTGTGAGGGTGTGTGTGTGTGTGTTGCAACTCATTAAGTTCACGTACTTCATCTCTTTATTCGTCCTTTTTTGCTGGCCATCAAAGTCGATTACCTAGAAAATGGCCGAAAATGTCAATCGATTAAGTTGCATAGGTCAACAGACAGACAGAAAGAGAGGGAGAGAGTGTGTGTGTGTGTGTGTGTGTGTGTGTGTGTTGGTGAACCGTGCAACTTTAACGGTTAAGGCTGAACCTTAGGCTCATCGGGTTCATTGTCAAATTACATAAACAGCATTAATGTCTGAGTTTTAACAGCTGCCTTTTCTGCCCTTTGACATTGGCTTCTTGGCACTCACACAATCAAACACACACACTCACACACACACACATACTGGCTCACATTCCTAGATAATCGCACAATGTACCGTTATGGTCAACGCTTTGATGGCTTTGTAGCAATTCCTTTTACTGTCTTGCCTACACTTAAAGAAACAAGTAAGAATTCGCGTGTCGAGTAGACGATGCCCTGAACCCCATACTTGAGTGCTTGCAAGTATGTGTGTGTGTGTGTGTGTTAGTGTGTACTGCATACTTGCCTTAACTTCAGTGTTCCATATCTCCAGTGATACTCAACCGATTTCAATAAAACTTAAACAGATTGTCATTATTTCGTGTATTTTTACAAACTGCTTCTTCAAGTTTTCCAAATTCAACATTTTGTTGTTATCGATAACATGTGTATATCGAAAACGTGAAAAGTTATCGAAAATTTAAAACAAACTTATTTCATTATTTCATTTAATGTTAAAAATGCTATCTGAAAATTTTCCAAATTCAAGATTTTGTTGTTATCGATAACATGTGAATATCGACAACGGAAAAAGTTATCGAAAATTTAAAACAAACTTATTTCATTATTTCATTTAATGTTAAAAATGCTATCTGAAAATTTTCCAAATTCAAGATTTTGTTGTTATCGATAACATGTGTATATCGAAAACGTGAAAAGTTATCGAAACTATATCGATTCGGCTGTTGATGCTGATCCAGAATATATATAATTTTTCAAATTAAAGATTTTGTTGTTATCGATAACATGTGTATATCGCAAATGGGGAAAGTTATCGAAAATTTTAAACAAACTTGGGATTTGGCGATCTTATGTTCCACATCTATGTCTCTAGCTCTTATACTCTCTGAGATCAGACGGACATGGCTATATCCACTCGGCTGATCAAGAATATATATACTTTTTGGGGTCGCAGATGCTTCCTTATGCCTGTTTACATACTTTTGCACAAAACCATTTATCTATTTTCATTGGGGTATAAAAATAAATTAATAACAATAAAGTAAAGCTTCATTTTACTTTTCAAATCAATATAAGCACATTTAATCGATAAATATCGATAAACTTATGATTAATTATTTTAATAAAATTCCGAAATATGTTTTTTGCCTTCATTTTGTTCACGTTACCTGCATTTTGAAGCTTAACTAAAGTATTTCAACTTTTTATTTGAAGTGTTGTCTAGAACCGGCTCCCAACACCCACTCCTTTCACTCTCCGTGTGTGTGTATTAGTGTATGTGTGTGTGTGTGTGTGTGTGCTCATTAACGGTATGTTTAGGAGCCAATGAGCTGTGCTTTTATTACACTGAAATGCGAGAGAGAGCGAGAGAGAGTTTATAGGTGTATAAGTGTGTTAATGTGTGTGTGTAAAAGTTAATATTTGTGCACAGTCTTTATGAAGTGCCACACACACACACACACATACACGCACAACACTTAACTGTTATTTTCTGTTGCTTCACTCATTGCCTAAAAGTAAGAAACTCGACGAAAACTTAAAGATTCGTTTCATCAATGATGCACTTATAAGCCTCAACAAATTGATTTATTCAGAGAGAGTGGGAGAGAGAGAGAGAGTGAGAGAGGAGAGAGAGAGAGAGAGAGAGAGAGAGAGAGAGAGAGAGAGAGAGGGAGAGTGAGAGGGAGAGAGAGGGAGATAGAGGTAGTCGAAAATTGCTTTTTGTAGTAATTAAAAACCTTGCAACATTTTGTATATCATAATCCACATAAAAGCTGCAGCTGCCGTTGCCGTTGCCGTTGCTGTTGCATAGAGAAGGTTTCTTGCCTCAAAGTCTCTCTCTCTCTTTCTCCCTCTCTCTCTCTCCCTCTCTCTTTGTTTGAATATCTGTGCTAGTTGCATGCTATTGGTAACGAAAACGAAGCCACAAAATAATAATAAAAAAAAATCAAGTCTGAAGGCTCTAGTTAAGAAATCACGACTAGACTACACCCTGAACTCTATACTGTACGTACAGTCTGTATGTGTGTGTGTGTGTTTACTGCATACTTGCATTAACTTCAATGTTCCATATCTCCGGTGGTTCTAAACCAATTTAAATAAAATTTTTACATATTGTCAATATTTCGTTTAATGCTTCAAACGCCTTCTCAAAGTTTTCCAAATTCAAGAGTTGGTTGTTATCGATAACATGTGTATATCGGAAACGATAAAAGTTATCGAAACTATATCGATTCGGCTGTTGATGCTGATCAAGAATATATATAATTTTTGGAAATTCAAGATTTTGTTGTTATCGATAACATGTGTATATCGGAAACGGGAAAAGTTATCGAAACTATATCGACTTGGCTGTTGATGCTGATTAAGAACATATATAATTTTCAAAATTCAGCATTTTCTTGTTATCGATAACATGTATATATCGATAACGATAAAAGTTATCGAAAATATATCGACTTGGCTGTTGATGCTGATCGCGAATATATATACTTTATGGGGTCGGAGATGCTTCCTTCTGCCTGTTACATAGCTTTCCACAATACCAAAATACTCTTTTTACGCATTTTCAATGGGTTGAGGGTATAAAATGTTCCGAGTTTCAACAATGCGCCTATTACTAGCTATTCGAATTCCTATAACTGTGTGCACATTGTATCCTTTGCCCTTTGGTGACACTTTCAGCATCATCATCATCGTTATCGTCATCATCATCGCTGTTATCGTCATCAAGATGGAGATCACGTTGTGCGTTCGAATAATAAAAATCACTTTTATTGCTCAATATATTCTAATTACGGTAATTCCCCTTACTATCTAACTTGACTAATTTCGCTCCGCCGCTCTCGGAAAACCGGAAACTATCGGCAAAGAAGAACCCTTGACACCTGCTCCTGCCGCTGTTGGTCCTGCTCCTGCTGCTCCTGCTCCTGCTGCTTTTGGTGTTAATTCATGAACTCTGGGCTCTTGATAAAGTGTAATTATT